>LTAE01004491.1:7134-25533 GCA_001647135.1 Pontederia paniculata | reverse complement strand
ACACCATTCTGTTGTAGTGTGTATGACATCATAGTCTCCCTACGAATGCCCTTTGAAATGCAGTACCCCTTGAATTTTCGGGAGGTAAACTCTCCTCCTTTATCTGTCCTCAGGCACTTAATAGGTTTATCTAACCTCTTCTCAACAAGTGCCTTATACCTCTTAAAAGTCTCGAATGCTTCTAACTTTCTCTCTATGAGGTATACATAACAATATCTAGAATAGTCGTCAATGAATGTAATAAAGTACTCTTTTCCCTCGAAGATAGGAACACTCAATGGTCCACAAATATCAGAATGAATTAGTTCTAACAACTCAGTTGACCTTGTCCCCACACCAAAAAGGGTTCTTGTCATTTTATCGGCCAAGCAATACTCACATGGCACTGTCCTTGCACAAAAAATGTTGGACACAATTTATTTTCTTTATTTGTTCCATTTTTTCATTTCCTGGATGTCCTAATTTCTCATGCCAGAGATCATAATCAGACATATAACACAATGAATACTGAGAAGAGTCTTTTATTTCATTATTTTTAACGACATTCCGGCAGAATATGTCATGACCGGGTACAAACTTTCCGATTGCTATGACCTTATTGTTCTTGCCAATAGTTACCCGACCATTATAAAATCTAACTTTAAAACCCTTATGCAAAATGACAGGAATAGAAATTAGAATGTGCCTCAATCCGAGCGCATACAACACATCTTTGAGCACAATAAAACTATCATCAATGTCTAGCTTGTACTCACCAATCCCTTCAACATCGAGGTATGTGTTGTTGCCCATGTAGATCCTCTTTTCCCCTTTAGCTATTTCCTTGAAGTTAATGAGGTCCTCCTTGGTCTTGGCAACGTGGCAGGTCATTCCAGAGTCGATCCACCATCCTTCAATATCAGTTTTTGTTGCATTGCATTCCACTACCAAGGAATGTGAAATCTTGCTGACTCCTCCTTTATTTTGCCTTCCTCCTCCTTGTCCACCTTGTCCACTAGGGGGGGACCTTCCTGCCTTGGCTTGTTGGGACAATGGCTCTTAAAAAGGCCATATTTCCCAAAGTGAAGCAAGCCCTCCTTGTCACCTTCTGCCTTGTTTGAGGTTTGAATTATTTCTTCTTGGGGTTGAAGGCTGGTCAGGATTGCTTGCGCTGATAGCGCACAACATAGACCTCTTCCTCCTCCCCTTCAGTAGCATCCTTCACTTCGAAGACATTTTCTATCTTCCTTTTTCCTTTGGCCATATTCTGCTCAATGACCAAAATAGAGGGCAGTTCAACAATCTTCTTGATGGATTCATTAACACGCATAGTTGTTGCTGTCATGTCGAAGGCAGGTGGGAGACTGCTCAACACTAAAGTGATTTGCAATGGCTCTGGTAGTGCAGAACCTGTAGCTTCCAAGTCTTTTTCCATTACAATCATCTTATTAACATGATCGGACACATTATTGTCCGCTTTCATTTTGCAAGTAGTATATCTATGCAACAACAATTGAATATTCATGTTCTTTTTGGATGCATACTTATCCTTAAGAGCTTCCCATAGCTCATAAGCATTTTCATGGGTTTCAAAGACCCTAATCAGATTATCCTCCATATACATAAGTATGAAGGTCTTGGCCTTTTCATCACCGGGCTTCCGTTGCTCCAACATCGCTGTGTGAGCTGCTCTCCGTTCATTAGAAGCATCATCTAAAAAAACTGGTGGAGTTGTATCAATGAAACTTTGTAGACCGTCATGAACCAAACCATAACAAATTTTACGACTCTAGACTCGTAGTTAGCGCCGTTAAAACGACCCAATTTGGCTAGTTCCCCGGCCATAAATTTAGACATTTCTATAAAAAAATATAAATTTTAATCAGAAAATTTTAAATATATCAAAAATGGGTTTTAGTGCAAAATTACAAATATATAATTTATTTTATCCGAAAAAAATTATCAGTAAATATACCTAAAATTTATTTTCTAAAATTAATTTATTCGAAAAGTAAATTCAACAAAAAATAAACTAAATTTATCTTCTAAATTAAGTTATCCGAAAATAAATTTAACAGAAAAAACAATAAATACAACTTATGCAAAGAAAAACAATTAAATACCAAATTTATTTTCTAAATTAATGTAACCGAAAATAGATTTAACAAAAGATATACTAAAATTAATATATCCGAAGAACAAATTTAATAAGAAGATGTACTAAATTAATTTGTTCGAAAGTAAATTTAAATAAAGTAAATTTATTTTCTAAATTAACTTATCCAAAAATAAATTTAATAGATTATAAATTAAACTTATTTCCAAATTAATTTAACAGTAAATAACAGAAAATAAAATAAATTTATTTTCTAACTTAATCTATTCATAAAATAAATTTAACAGCAAATAAAATAAAGTTATTTTCTAAATTAATTTCGACAAAAAATAAGTTTAACAATAAATAAATTAAACTTATTTTCTAAATTAATTTGGCCAAAAATAAATTTAACAGTCAATAACAGATAATAAAATAAATTTATTTTCTAAATTAATCTATTCAGGAAATAAATTTAACAGCAAATAAAGTAAATTTATTTTTTAAATTAATTTCGCCGAAAGATAAGTTTAACAGTAAGTAAATTAAACTTATTTTCTAAATTAATTTGGCCGAAAATAAATTTAATAGTAAATAAAAGAAAATAAACTAAATTTATTTTCTAAATTAATCTATTCAGAAAATAAATTTAACAGTAAATAAACTAAAGTTTTTTTCTAAATTAATTTCGCCAAAAAATAAGTTTAACAAAATATATTAAACTTATTTTCTAAATTAATTTGGCCGAAAATAAATTTAACAGTAATTAACAGAGAATAAACTAAATTTATTTTCTAAATTAATATATTCAGAAAATAAATTTGACAGCAAATAAAATAAATTTATTTTCTAAATTATTTTCGCCGAAAAATAAGTTTAACGGTAAATAAATTAAATTTATTTTCTAAATTAATTTGGCCGAAAATAAATTTAACAGTAAATAACAGAGAATAAACTAAATTAATTTTCTAAATTAAATCAATTCAGAAAATAAATTTAAAAGTAAATAAACTAATGTTATTTTCTAAATTAATTACGCCAAAAAATAAGTTTAACAGTAAATAAATTAAATTTATTTTCTAAATTAATTTGGCCAAAAATAAATTTAATAGCAAATTAACTAAATTTATTTTCTAAAATTAATTTACCCAAAAATAAATTTAACAGTGAATAATTAATTTTATCCGAAAACAAATTTTGCAATAAATAAACTAAATTTATTTTCTAAAATTAATTTATCTGAAAATAAATTTATCTGTAAGTAAACTAAATTTATTTTCTAAAAAATAATTTATCAGAAAATGAATTTAACAGTAAATAAACTAAATTTATTTCCTAAAATTAATTTGTCCAGAAATAACTTGAATCATAATATATTAAATTTATTTTCTAAATTAATATATCCGAAAATAAATTAGTAAATAAACTAATTATATCCGAAAATAAACAAAAATTTTTTTCTAAAATTACAGTAAATTAATTGCAATCAAAATGAATTCTAAATCAATTCAGGAATAAACGACCAGGATTATAATATCAAAATGAAATCAAATCTAATGGTGTAGATCTGATCAAATAGAAGTTAGTTATAATAGTTCAGATCCAACGGAATAGATTAAATCATACAAGATCAATGGTTAAGATTTGGACAATGTTATAACGGTCCAGATCTAATCATCATATAAGAATAGATCATGTGGTTCATATTATGGTTGTATTATAATGGTTCAGATCTAATCATGCATATAAGAATAAATCCTACGGTTCAGATCAAAGTAGTATTATAATTATTCAGATCTAATCTAGCATGCATCAACGGCTTAGATTAAAAAAAAATGCCTGAGATTAGATCAAAACGAGTAGATCCTACGGTTAAAACTCAATCTATCTATCCAGAAATCTAACGGTTTAGATTAAACAATAAATAGACGGACATGATCAGATGAGGAGAATTAATCAACGTATAGGATAAAAAACATAGGGAAAACACTGTTCATCTTCTTCGTCTAAGACGCGCGTACCGTTCACCGTGAGCGAAAACAGGGGAACATCGTCGGAGGCGATTCGTTGGTCGTCCGGCGAGTTCGACGGTGCGGAAGTAGTCGGTGAATGTGTGCGAAGACCCTTGGCCCGTCAATCTCGCTCCCAAAGTTACGAATTGTCTGCGTTGTCACTGGCGATGGTTACTAGGGAAAGCAGCGATCCGGTGATTGAGTCGCGATTGGATGTCTCGGATGCTTGTGGCGGCACCGGAGCGAAGCAGGAAGGTGGAGAGGGCAGTCAAGGGAGCGGAAGCTTCATGAAGTGCGCAGTCGACCAAAAATGCGGAGAAGGCGTAGGTTCACCAGGTCTGATACCAATTGAAAAATGTGAGGGGGAGAGGGAAGGTTTTCGTCAAGTCGGAAGGGGGCTCCTAGCACACGTCCATGTCCATTTATAGCTGCTTGCCCGCAGCACTCCGCCCCGGTTCAATCCACGACCGTTATGCACGTCGACGACGCGCTCGATTAATACCACATACGCTCCCTTCCATCTACGGCATCAATGGTCCATAAACGTACGCGCACGTACGTCCATAGCCTTGCATCATCGCTGGCAGCTCGACACAGCTGGCGTGCAATCGTATGCGCGTCGTCCTCTCCCACGCCGTGTGGATGCGTACGTGTCACGGCGATGATCACATGGATCACGGCTTGTCCATCACGACCGTGATCACAGGGATCACGACTGGTGTGGCCATCATGGCCGTGATCATAGTGATCACGGCCGGTCACACTACAACAACCATGACGACCCCTTATTTGCATGTTTCTTTTTTTTCTTGCATACGTTAATGGGATGCAAGATGGGAGAAGAGGTCCTTAGAGCACTTGATTCCCAGTAATATACAACGATCGCCAATTAGCTTGGAATGACATCAAGCAACAATTGAAATATGATCTTTTTGTATTTATTGATGCAGGAGGGGAATATTATTTCATCATTGTAATATCTTTCCTACTACAATCTCCACCTAATAAGTTGATGTTTTGAATTAATTAATGTTGTACATTATTTGTACATTAACTAAGAAGGTTACTAACATGATTAAAGATATTCTGCATAAGCCTCCATCATTTGAGATGACCTCTAAACCAAGTCAAAGTAAAGGCAAGATATGGATTAAGAGTGTTGAATTTCTTGGTCACTACTGGGAATTCAGCCCATTACAAAATGTGAAATTACAGTGGTAATTTAACTATTCTTTTATGATCGAGAAAGAGTGAAACATCCAGTTTCCAAAGTACTAATCTCAAATCATTAATAATGTAAAATAGATTGCGGGTGATAATTTTATTTTCGTTAATTGTTTTTATGAGCAAAATTAATGTCGTGACTTATAATTACAACTTTATTAAAATCATTAAAACTTGTATTATTACCAATGAGATATCACCTTGATGTCCAACTACACGGAAGAGGCAGAAATTGTACAAGGAGACTGAAAAATACAGAAAATAGAGAATTCTATGCAAAATATAAGTAGCAATTCAAAATATAAGTAGAGAATAATTTTGTTATAGATCTAAGAAAGTAGTAAAGATAGAGTTTCACCAAAAAAAATAGTAAAGATGGAGAGTACTCCATGTAAATTATTCTAATCTTGAATAATTTACTTTATCAATTTTATGCTGCTTCAAGTTTAATAATAAGTTGGATTAGATCGAGTTTGAAACAAAAGTTGATATGATTAAAAATAGGGTTATTTTTATTTACCCCTTTTGAACTATCACAAAATTTTATATTTACTCCTAAATTTTATTCGACCAATTTTATCCCTCAATCTGATTTTTTAATTTTAAGTATTATTTTAATTTCACATTAAAAAAATACTCTTTCCGTTTCTCTTCTCTTTCACCTCTTCTTCTCTCTCGCCTCCCTCCCTCTCTCTCTCCTCTTCTCTTTCTCTCTCTCTCGTAGCTCGCCACTCAACATGTATTGGTTATCCGCAGGCGTCGCCGTCGCTCAAGACCCCTACAACGGGGCATGTTTCTTTGGCCTGTTGGATTTCTAGTTCAGAGAACATAAAATTCCATAAAAAGAGAAGATATCACAATCATTCATAAAATCCAATGGCTATGGTTGAAGAGTTAAATGCTCTCATTTCCAATGGCACATGGGTGTTAGTCCCTCGTCGTCCAGGTATGAATATTCTTGGTTGCAAGTGAATTTTTCGCACCAAGTCCCTTCCAGATGGCACTGTAAAGCGCTATAAAACCAGACTGGTGGCCAAGGGTTTCCATCAACAACCAGACATTGATTATTCAGAAACCTTTAGCCCGGTTGTCAAACCCACAACAATTCGATTGGTTCTATCACTTGCTATTTTTAATAATTGGTCTCTTCGTCAGTTGGATGTGAGCAATGCTTTCTTACATGGCAATTTAAATGAGAAAGTCTACATGTCTCAACCACCTGGGTTTTCTGATGAGAACCACCCTGATTATGTGTGTCTTCTTCGCAAATCTATTTATGGATTAAAACAGGCTCCACGTGCATGGTTTCAAAAGCTACAATCTGCTCTTATTGCCTATGGTTTTAGTGCTTCTGCAACTGATTGTTCGTTATTTATGTATCGAAAGCCAGGAATTCTTCTTATTATGTTGGTTTATGTTGATGATATTATCATCACTGGTTCTCATGCAGATCATATTACCAGTTTTATTTCCTATTTAAGTCAGCTTTTTGCAATTCGTGACCTTGGCAATCTAGATTATTTTCTTGGTGTTGAGGTACTCAGAGATACCAAAGGATTACTTCTCTCCCAACACAAGTATATTCTGGATCTTCTAAAGCGCACTGGAATGTCCAACACAAAACCAGTTTCCTCCCCTCTTGGGTCTTCTACAAAACTGGTTAGGGATTCTGGCTCCTCCTTTGCTGACCCACACTTGTATCGACAGGTGGTTGGTGCCTTGCAATATTTGACAATTACCAGGCCTGATGTTTCCTATGCAGTCAGTCTTGTTTGTCAATTCATGCATAATCCATCCATAGATCATTGGCAAGCTGTGAAACGAATTCTACGTTATTTACGGGGTACAAGTCATCTTGCTCTTTTTCTGGCTCCTACTCACACTAACTCTCTGCATGTTTTTAGTGATGCTGATTGGGCTGGGTGCCCTAATGATCGCAAGTCATTTGGAGGATTTGCTGTTTTCTTTGGCACCAATCTCATCTCTTGGTCAGCTCGCAAACAAAGAACAGTCTCTCGATCATCAACGGAGTCTGAGTATAAAGCCTTAGCAGATGCTACAGCAGAGCTCATCTGGCTAAGGTCATTGCTCATGGAACTTGGTTTGCAGATCTCCTCTCCTCCTATTCTATGGTGTGATAATATTGGCGCCACATACTTATCAGCAAATCCGATATTTCATGCGCGCACAAAGCATATCGAGGTTGATTATCATTTTGTTCGTGATGAGGTCTCCAATCGTCGTCTTGCTGTTCACTTTATCTCTTCCAAAGACAATCTTGCAGATATTCTAACCAAGTCACTTTTTCTAGTGCTCGCTTTCAGTTCTTACGGGACAAACTCAGGCTTCGATCTAGAGAAAGCTGAGTTTGCGGGGGCGTGTTAAAGAATCTAATCTTATCATTTGTAAAGATTTAATATTATCCAGATCTGTTGTTATCCAAATATGATATTATCTAGATTTGTGTTTATCTAGATTAGTTTAGATTAGATGATCTTCTCTAGTTAGATTAGATAAATATTGGTGGTTATCCATTTGATACTTTCATGTACTATATATAGATGTACAACCTCACCAGAATATATACAGAAAACATTTTTCTCCACTCTACTCTTCTAACATTATTAATTAAAGGAGAAAGAAAGAGAATATTATGACAATATGGTCACATGAGCATAAGATAAGTGGATCAAAATCATGCAATATCTACATAAGAATAATATTTTTAAATTTGTGAAGCTTACTAAAGACAAAAAGACACTCAAGAATAGATGTATTTAGATTGAAGAGTGAAAATATCAATTCACACCCATAATGTAAGGCAGAAATAATTGTTAAGGGATTAATTAGAAGAAAAGAATGGACTTTGACTAGATTTTTTAATTATTTATTAAGTTTTCATAGATTCATGCATTTCTTGAATTAGGTGATACTAAGAATTTGAAAGTTGAACAAGTTAATGTCAAGACAACTTTTCTTTAAAGTGACTTAAAGAAAAATTAAAACGTAGGTAGTAATTAAAGGATCTCGATCTAGTATTGAAGGATTATATTAACAATGACATGGTAGGTAATGTGAATAGTAAAAACTTTACTTCTTGTTAAATATTGATCACATTTGCGGGAGCAGCAGGTTTAAGACAGTCTATGTAACACTCCAGATTTTTAAGTAAATAATAAATAAAGAGAAAGATGAGATAAGATAAGAAAATATATAGTTTGATCAGTATTAGAAAAAGTATAAGAGTGAAGTCAAATTTTTATATTAATATTTTTTCCTAATGGATTTAAATATTCCTAGTCTTGTACAAGTTAATTTAGAAAAATTCTAATCACGATACAAGTTAGCGCCAAAGAGTCCTATTCACACTCAAACTTTACCCAGAGGAGTTTTTCTTCTCTATAAATAGGATCCAACACCCGAAAATTTTAAATAAATATTAACAAAAAGTTCAACATGAACTGTGTCCATCTTAGATGTGGGCCGTGTTACACTCGGGTTGCAAAATAAGTCAGGAATGAAAAAAGAAAGGTTCAACACGGATCATGTCCAAATTGGACATGGGCGTGTTACTCTCAAACGATTGTCGTAACCAACAAAGAGAGTTCAAAAATTGAGAATGACCAAGTTAAACATAGCTATCATATTCTATAAAAATTTTAGATATCATGTACACTACGGGACTCCATCCCTACATGTGTAGTAGAATTTATATCATAGCTAACTTAATTTAATTTAATTTAATTTATTAGGAAAGATAAATTATCAGCTAATTTTTTATATCATTAATGAAAAACATCACAAGTTATATAACTTTATGAAATTTCAAACATAATAACAATGGAAAATTGAAAAAAATCAACCTTATATTTTAATACAATTATTCTTGACCATAATCATCATTGTATTATTCAAATTCTATTTGACCTATGAGTTTGAATAAAAATCACTTTCATATTTATATGGAACTCCTGTTCCAATTTAAAGTTCATTTAACATGATATAAATTGACTTTTGCTAACTTTAATGTTGGTTAGTCTTTTAACTTTTTTTTAAAAGTTTAATAAGGATGATGTTGAAGTCTATTGAGAAGATTGAAGAGAAAAAGACAAGAATCAATGGTACTGTTTGATAGAGTACATGTTATTAATTAAAGGGGGAAGAAAGAGAATATTATGACAAAATTGTCACATGAGCAGAAGATAAGTGAATGAAAGTCGTGAAAGATTAGATACAATAACTACATAAGAATAACATTTTTAAACTTGTGAACCTTCCTAATGACAAAAGGGCACTCAAGATAACAATCCACGCCCATAATATAAGGCAAAAATAATTGTCAATGGATTCAATCAAAAGAAAAGAATGGACTTTGATTATATATTTTAATTAGTTGTTAAGATTTCATAGGTTTGTGCATTTCTTGAATTAGTTGATACTAAGAATTTGGAAGTTGTGCAACTTAACATCAACACAACTTTTTTTGAAAGTGATTTAAAGGAAGAATTAACACGTAGGTAGTAATTGAAGGATCTCGATCTAGTATTTAAGGATTATATTAACAATGACATGGTAGGTGATGTGAGTAGTAAAACGTTCACTTCTGGTTAAAAGAAAATAAGATGTTTAGGTGGTATACTATTAATCACATTTGCAGGAGCAGCAACTTTATGATAATCTATGTACATCCTAGATTTTTAAGTAAATAATAAAAATAATAATAAATAAAGAGAAAGTTGAGATAAGATAAGGAAAGATATCATTTGATTAGGATTAGAAAAAGAATAAGAGACAAAGTCAATTTTTATTATCCTTAAAGAGTTTCTATCAACTTAATATTCCTACTCTTCTACAAGTTAGTTTTAGGGGACTTCTAATACAAGTTAGCCTTAAAGAGTTCAATCACACTCAAACTATACCGAGAGGAGTTTGAATAAATATGACCCAACACCTAACAATTTTCAATAAATATTAATGAAAGTCCAACACGGACAGTGTCCATCCTGGACACGGGCCATGTTGCACTCGGATTAAAAAAAAAGTTGAGAATGGGAAAAGGAAGGTTCAACATGGACCGTGTCCAAATTGAAAACGGGCTGTTTGAATGTGTTGCTCTCAAATGATCGATTGCCAAGGCCCAAAATGGGTCGTGTTCAAGATGAACACTTGTCGAGTTGTGCTCATTAGATTCATAACCGATTTGGGATAAATATTAATATTTTATTACTTTTTGAATTGAGTAAAATAAGAGAGATTAAGTTGAGTCGGACTTGTACTATACCACAGAAAAACCCCATTAAATAAAGAGAATAGAGACCATCATCATTTTCTCTCCTAAGACTAGCCAACAATAGATCTCTCTCTCTCTCTCTCTTACTCTCTCTTTGTCTATCCCGAAGGACTAGAAGAAGAGGAAGACATACCATGAAGGAGGAAGGAGGAACGAGGATCGAGGAATAAAGAATAAGGAGGAAAGGCTAATGATAATCAAGTATGTAACTAGGAGGATCAATCTTAGAGTTCTTCATATGTGCATGATAAAATAAAAAGGATTACATGAAGATTGATGGTAGATTAGGGTTTCAACATTAAAGATATAATTGTTGAACAAAATAGTTAATAATCTTATGCTCTAATTGACCCCATAACAAAACAAGAATTTTAGTGACTTGAAGACCGAGCATGGACCGCGTCGCATCCGACATGGTCCTAGTTCGCCATGGAGTCAATAGGAAACGACCACGTTGTTCAAAATGTGGATCGTGTTCCTCGAACAACACTTGGAAGAAGACGAGACTCAGGTCATGTCCTTACCTGACACAGATAGTGTTCACGATATCGAAGCATATGGAAAATGGGTCGTGCCACGCCCAGACGCGATCTGTTTCTCATGAAAAATGGTAAGGAAAAAATCCTAACCCTAAAACTATCACATCACCCTCGATGTGGCTTGTTGAGACACCAACCTGAACTTGGTCCGTGTGCCCGAAAATGGTCCGTTGTTGCCTCGAGATGATCGTGACCGACTGATTGGAGTTACCTACCTAGATGGTAACACAGGCAGTGTCAACCACTAATGCAGGTTGTGTTGCTCGAGGTAACACGGGTCGTATCACTTCGACGCAGGGCATGTTCCTTGGTGATGTTATGTTGTACTTCATGTTTGATTGTATTAACTTGATTGAGATATGATTTAAGTTTAATTAAGTTTAATGATAACTTAGTCTAATTAAATAAAGCTTAAAAGTTGTAATGTTTGTGATTGAACTTATGCATGAAGAGGATGACCCCCTAGAGAATTGAGAAATGTATCCTTACTGTTAACACAGACTTTAGATGTTGGGTAACTTTGTTCTTTTAGGAAACACTGAGTCCCTTGTGGGCTACTGTTCGTGATATTTTATTTGAATCATAGGGAGACCACATGACCTAACTAGCCATACTAATGGTGGGGCTTACCAGAATCTCCCATGCATTGGTAAACACTCATTATTGATTGAAATAAAAAACAAACTTAGGAAAATATTAATAGAAAAGAATAAAGTGGTCCTAAGTAAGTAATGATTGGGTTGGACCTACTGAACACTAAGATAATTGGCACCATGGTATATGGATGCAACATGTCACTGAAAGAAAGAGGTAAAGCAAGGTAAAGGAAAGGGGAAATTAGCTAAAAGTAACTAAAGGTAATGTTTAGAATGATGACGGTATAATAGATCACGTTCTCCTTTAGTTATGTCTTTATATATGTTTTACCCTATTGAATTATTATCCTTTACATATTGTCCTTCATCGATCACGGAGAATTGCCTCGCTTACATTTTGATTCTGCAAGTAGAATAGATGGTAATGGCGCAGTGGTAGCGTGATGGTATTCGTGGTGAGATGACTTGCACATGGCATAGGTTCTAGTTATAGTCAATTATTGGCTTCTTTAGTGACGTGCCCATAGTGTTGACCAGTCAATCAGTCAAAAGTAAAGTAAAAGATATAAGTTCGTAGCGTATCTAGAAGGACATTTTGTCAAGTGGCAGTGTGTATTTTTGGGGGTGTTATAAAAGGTATAAAAGTCTAACATGAGACACTTCTTAGTTGCCTCTAGCAATGCAAAGTCCATGTGCAAAGCATCACGAACAATTATCGCGCCATCAAAGAAAAAGCTAAGGACGGTATTATTTTGGGATAAGGTTAGATGTTATCAAGTCGAAGATAATTGCTATATGAATAAATATGGATGATAGGTTGTCAAGGTTTTCTTCCCGCAAGTATGGATCATCATGATATTGATATTCAATGTATTTGAAGATTATGAAAGAATTATCAGATTTTTAGGGGAAATGGATTTATTTTAAATGAAGAAAACAACTTTGGATTTGAACTAGGATTGATTGTCCAATGCAAAGATGAATATTGAGCTTTAGTTATGATGAAATTGTTATGGCATTATCCCGATAAAAGATATAACTTGATTCTTAAGGAGGTTATTCATAGGTAGTGTAAATGAAGAAAGTATTGAGGATGAAATGACAAGTGTGATAAAAAAAATAGGGACATGAATTTCTGATAAGTCTAGATGTCATGTTTAAATTTGCGGAGGAATTTATTTTTAAGGAGGTTACTATATAACACCCTAGAATTTTAAGTAAATAATAAAAAAAAATAAGATAAAATAAGATAAGATATAGTTTAGTTAGAATTAGCAAAAGGATAAGAGTCAAAGTAAAATTATTATATTGATTTTTTTTCTAGTCAACTTAATATTCCTATTCAAATTATTTGTGGGACTTCTAGTCACAATACAAGTAACCCTAAAGAGTACTAATTACACTCAAACTCTACCAAGGGGGATTTTTCTTTCCTATAAATAGGACCCAATATCCTATAATTTTAAGTAAATATTAATGAAAGGTCCAACATGGACTGTGTCCATCCTAGACGAAATTCGTGTCGTCCTCAGGTTGCGAAATAAGTCGAGAATGGAAAAAGAAACGTTCAACACGGATGTGTCCAAATTAGACAAAGATCGTGTTGCTCTCAAACGATTGCCAAGGCCCAACATGGGTCGTGTTGTGCACACGAGATTCAAAACCAACTTTGAGTAGATATTAATATTTTATTTATTCTAGGATAGAGTAAAATAAGAGAGATTAAGTTGAGTTAAACCTGAATAACCTCCTAGGAAACCCCTATAAATAGAGGTTAAGAGAGAATAGACCCTCATTATTTATTCTCCCAAGACCAAGCACCAGCAAATCTCTCTTTCCCTTTCTCTCTCCTAGAGGACTACAAGAAGAGAAAGATATATCGTGAAGGAGGAACGAGGATCGAGGAACAAGGAACGCGAGGAAAGATTAACGATAATTAGGTATGTAATTAGGAGGATCAACCTTAGGGTTCTTCATATGTGCATGATAAAATAAAATTGATTTCATGAATATTGATGGCATATTAGGGTCTCAGTATTAAAGTTATAATTATTGAACGAAATAGTTAACGATCTTATGCTCTAATTGACCCCAGAACGAAATAAGAATTTCAACGACTTGGAGACAGAACACGGACCGAGTCGCACCCAACACGGTCCGTGTTCGCCATGGAATCAATAGGAAACGACCGTGTTGTTCAAAACGCGGATCGTGTTTCTCGAACAACACTAGGATGAAGATGAGACTCGGGTCGTATCCTTACCCGACACGAATCATATTCACATTATCGACTATGAAGCATATGGAAAATGGGTCATGTCTCTCCTAGACGTGACCCATTTTTCCTGTGAAAAATAGCAAGGAAAAACTCCTTGACATGGATACTGTCCTATTGAGACACCAACCTGAAACTTGTCCATGTTCCCAAAAATAATTGGTGGATGCCTTGGGACGACCGTGATCGACTGATTGGAATTACCTAGGGAGATGGTAACACAAGCAGTGTAAACCACTGATGTGGGCCATGTTGCTTGGAGGTAACACGGGCCATGTTACTTCGATGAGGGGCATTTTGCCTGGTGATGTTATGTTGTACTTCATGTTCGACTGTATTAACTTGATTGAGGTATGGTGTAAGCTTAATTAAGTTTAATGATAACTTAGTGTAATTAAATAGGGCTTAAAAGACGTAATTAATGTTTGTGATTGAACTTGTGCATGAAGAGAATGGCCACCCAACGAAGTGTGAAATTTATCCCTACTATTAATATGGACCTTAGATGTGAGGTAATTGAATTCCTTCGGAAATCACCGAATCCCTTGTGAACTACTGTTCAAGAGATTTTATTTTGGTCACAAAGAGATCCCATGGCTGAGCTAGCCATGCTGGCAGTGGGGCTTATCAGAATCTTCTATGCGCTGTTAAATGCTCATTGTTGATTGAAATAAAAGATGAACTTAGGATAACATAATTAGAAAAAAAAAACAAAGTGATCTAAGTGGACTTGAACATACTAAACATTGAGATAATAGGCACCATGGTATATGGATGCAACTGATGTTCTTGTCACTCCTAGACTTATATCAATGAAAGAAAGATATAAAGCAAGGTAAAGGAAAAGAGAAAGTAACTAAAAGTAAAATTTAAGATGATGACAGTATAATAGATCATGTTCTCCTTTACTTATGTCTTCATATATATTTTACCCTATTTAATTATTATCCTTTACATATTAGGCTTCATCGCTCATGAGAGAATTGCCTTTTCTACATTTTGTTCCCACAGGTAGATAGATGATGATAACACAACAGCAGTGTGATGGTGTCTGTGATTAGATGGCTTGTACATGGCATAGGTTCTTGTTATAGTTAATTATTGAATTCTGTAATGATCTGTCCATAATGTTGACCAATATTTTGGACAAAAATAAAGTAAAAAATGTATGTTCGTAGTGTCTCTATGAGGACATTCTGTCAAGTGGCAATATCTCTTTTGGGGGCGTTACCGTCTAAGTTACATGAGTGTATTGCATTATCGACTACTAAGGCATAATACACTGCAACTATTGAAGCATGCAAGAAAATTCTATAGATGAAATAATTTTTAGAGAACTTAATTAGGCTTGAAGTAAGAGTATATTATTCATTGTGATAATCATAATTCTCTAATCTGAGTAAGCATTCTAGTTTTCACTTTACCTATAAGCATATTGATGTTTGTTATCATTTGATTTGTGATGGGATTGAAAAAAAGTTTTATCTTCAAAAGATTTATATTGATAAGAACACATAAGATATAATGACTAAACCTTGAATTCTACAAGGAGTATGCACGTTTGATGGAACCCTCCACATAAGTAAAAAAAGAGTTTATTGGGCTTTTATTATCTTATGTGGGCCGACAACAAGAAGATGAAGAGTTAGACTTGATTTTCAAATCAAATATGTTAGTTGATCCTATATAACATGGATTGAAGCCACATCTCGATGTGAGGTGAATGCAAAGGAAAAAAGGTTTTCTTTGAAATCATAGTCGGAGAGTCACTCAACCACCGAGGAAGAGAGAAAAAAAGGAGGAAAGAGAAGAAATCTTCGAGAGTTTGATCGGAAATAAATTTTAATTCCCTTTCTACAAAACTTCTGATAATGATTCTTTATAACTTTCTTATTATTCTCTAATATTTCAATGAGTTATTCAAGAGACAATATTCTAGGGCATTCAAGATTAGTTTTTGATATTATATTATATTTATCTACATAGATCAAAAAAGAAATTTTGTATACTACTATTATTTCATATGGCAAGATGTTCGCTCCATGATTTTCATGTCTCAATTTGAGAGATTTTTTATGTAAATATTTTGTCTTTATTTGATTTTATTTTTTACATTATTATCATCATCAATTTAAATTTATGCATTAGGAAAAAAATTTGCACATATTTATTCAGTATTTTTCCAACAATATGTCATATAATGTTATAAATCAAGAATTAGTACAAATCAAACATTGAAATTGCAGTAAAATAATGGTCAACCCAATTGTTATTCTTTACTTTCCTCTCTGAATTACTAAATAATAACTTAGCTTCCCCAAATTTCTCATATCATTCACTTTTATCTCCAAGTTATATTTTTAAATATGTAATATTTTAAAGAGATAACTGAACAATTTCATAGTCTAAACAAGAATTTACAAATTAATGAACAAACCTGAAAAATGATTTTGAAATAAGGATGATGAAGTATTTGCTTGGATTTTAAGATGAAAACTAAAACTTGAAACAAGTGAACAAATATGGCCTTGACTTGTACTATGAGTAAAATAAATTTGGCCAGTTCTTTTGTACGTATCCTTCCATACTTGAAGATGGAAAATCCATATCCAACATGTTTTATTTTGCCAAAAACAATATATGGCCTAGACACCCAGCAGCAAAGAGGATTGATTGTTTTAAGGCTACATGTTGGAATAGTCTAAATGAGGGCAAACAAATGAACAAAGTTTGAAACTTTGGACAACCAAATTTCTAGTAGTGATTGGTTCAAATAATACTTATATTTGAGAGAAAAAGATGCATATCTTTTAGTAAATCTCTCTCAAACTATGAATAAATATCAAAATTTTATATTAAAGTATAAAATTAGTCACATCTAACATTTTTTTCCCGACAAATGGGTTGCAGCTTCTGTACTCTTTTTATTTTAACTTTTGCATCTATTAACTAGTGTTTTTATACTTTTTTATTCAATAATAATAATAATAATAATAATAATAATAATAATAATAATAATAATAATAATAATAATAATAATACATTTCTCTAATGAGCCAACATCCCCCCCTGTAGATGGAGCGCCTAATGCCTCCCTTTCTTAGGACCATGCTGACCTCTCCCCTTCTTTCATATTCAAAGTGAAATAAGAGGATGTTCCCTTCCCTCTTCTCCTCAAAGGAAGGAGGAAGGTCACCTCTATTTCATAATAGAAGGTGAAATATGATTTAATAAATTTGAGAATAAAAAAGATTATTAGATAGACACTGGTGGGAACTTGATTTTATAAAAAAACAGATAGAATCATATTTTACACTAATATTAAGACTAACACTAATATTTAGTCATAGGATTCATGAAAATAAAATGGGACAAGAAATTCTAAACCTCGCAAAAACTTTTTGTACCCATTTTTATGTCCAAACTAGGAATATTATTTTTGTGACAAATTTTCGCTTGGCGATTTTTCCTTTTATACCCACCAACAAAATACAACCTAATTAGTTGGAAATAAAAGTTTAATCATAGTTTTATCTCCAAACACTTCACTTTTTAATAAAAATATAACCATGAATAATTTCATCTAGAAAATATATTCTATCATATTGAAGACAAAATGACCACAATTATTTGTTGGAGTTAAAATTATTTTCCGTCATTTTTATTCATAAGGATATTGCAAGGCAAGTAGACAACTATCCATATTTTGACAATAATTGTTTGAAAATACACAAAAGCATTAAAACTTGCTGTTTTCTGATGAAATGTTTAATAATAAAAAAATTAAATCGTGGAACACATTTTTTTCTGTACAAACACATATAGGAGAAAAGTTAGGACAAAGGCGGGTGTAAACACCAAATAAGATCTGCAGCTAGAAATTCCCCAATTCTAAGCCATGGATTCTCCAAAAGTTAATGCCCAATTATAGAGTGACTGTATTGTTTTTCATACAATTAGCGTAACATATTGCCTCTCGATACATATAATACCTTTACTTCTTAATTCTTACTTCTTAGTTCTTCAGTAACCAAACACTTATTGATGTGACTACAAATGCTAGGTTGGTTGAAGGAGTTGTCTTGACTAAACATGCTCAAAACCAATCTTGAATCTCGTTCCAATAACACCTTATTGTATCCTAACCTCAATACTTATTCCAATCAAGTAAGGACATCTCCTGGTTCTGCTCCAACGAAGGTCAACCACCCAATGTTCTGTGCAAATCATCCTAATACGAAATAAAATATGGTTTTCGATTATTTTAATTTGAATCATGAATTTAAAAATTAATGTTTAATCATATAAGTGTTTAACTGTGAAACACATGAAAGGTGTTTCACCTCTATTAAACTCATATATATATATATATATATATATATATATATA
>LTAE01004490.1:2555-17807 GCA_001647135.1 Pontederia paniculata | reverse complement strand
GGGAGGGGAGGGGTGGGGGTGGGGGTAGAGGAATGTAGAAAAAGTGAGAATGGAGTAAATTAGAAAATAAAGTACTTGAAGGCAAAAGGAAAAGAAAGAATGAGAAAATGAAAATTCTTTTACATGTAACATAACTTAGAGGAAACTATCATGGATGTAAAATTAACAATAAAAGGTGAAAACTGAAAAGAGAGAAAGCAGGAACATCCTAGTATACATAATCCTTAATTTCCGCAATTTCTAAAATCTTTTGCAAATCAAATTGGTGCAAAAAAAGCTCTTCATATAGGCAAATAGAGATTCAGGGTTTACTAACATTTTAAAGTCTAATAACTCGAAGTTCCTAGCAGGTGCAAGATTTCACAATCTTCATGAAACAATATGCTAAAGTTGAAAAAGATCAATAATCAACCTTTAAATCTCTCACAAAAAAAAAATCAACCTATAAATCTCACTTCACCAAACCAAGCTAGCAACTAAACCATCAGTAAATTGGCAATTAGTGTTCATCAAATTGTCATGACAAACTGCAGTTCTCATAAATAAAGATAAATAGTGTATATAACAAGGGAGGTGACAATGGCCAAGGTTAAGCCTAATATGACAATAACAATTATGAAACTGAAGAAACCGAGTGTAATATCAATTTACCACATTACCACATAGCTTAAGAAGTATGAATGAAGTAGCTGCCACCAGAAACACCATAGAAATTGCGACCCAAAAGTGCTAAGGGATACATAAAAAAATGATTAATAGTTATTAATAGAATCCCAAAGCACCAAATGGATGCTATCTTAAATACTAATTCAACATAACATTTTAGGTATTACTCAGACAATACTGAAAACTCCTGATTTCCCAAGTACAAGTTCAAATTGCTAGATAATCCTTAATTTATCTGAAAAGTTTTATTGTAAAAAATTATGCTAAGATTTTAAGAGCCCATCAAATTTCAGCCATTTAGTCAGCGTAAGAAGAGGCAACTACTTAATATTTCAGTATTTAGTAACTATTTTAATCCAACAAAATGGGATATGACATTGCTATAAGGTAGCACGAAAAAGGATTATGAATATAACATTCAATACGTAGATGCTCATGAAAAAGGATGATGAATACAACATTCAAATACGTAAAAGCATTCAATTCAATATAGTGCCTCAAAATTGATTTATAGATACTTTTTGGAAGAAAAATTTATATAATTGTGCTTAATGACTATGAAGAAACAAGCAACCAAAACAATAGGAATACAACCCTTAAAAAAAGGCATACAAGAAACATAAGCATATCATACTCAGTTTGTTTTGTTTATGATATCATGAAAGAACATATACAACAGGAAAAGGTTCTATCATATGGCAGAGTAAGTGGAGAAGATGTAAGTATCATATGTTAGCATAAATTGCTGCATATGAAGATTCTACGAGTTACATGTTAACTGTAACTAAAGTCTATAGATTTTAAAACTCGATCTTGACTCTAAATCGTAAAATCACAGGATGACATCATGGATTTTAAATGTTAACTGTAACTAAAGTCTATAGATTTTAGATGCTCAAGAAATAATATATCATGGACTCAGATATCTACTGAAGGCAAGCTGTCATTTGCAAAGTTTTTGCAATAGTGCGAATCGAAAATAAGAAAAAAAGATTAGTGATAAGGATAAAAAAAGAAATGAGAAGTCATTGTAGGAGATAATATTGGAAATACTACAAAGGAAGTCTTACAGGAAGTATCTCCCAAAGAATTTCACCATCTATGTTATCTCCATCTGCAGGCACTAATGTCCGACAGATCCTATACATAATACAGGGTACAATAGAATAGTAAACTCAGGAAACAGAAATATGACTGACAGATTTTATGGCTTTGGCCCTGTTTATTACTGAAAAAATCATTCCAGATGTAACCAGCAGGAAACTAGCATGCAACATCAAGTTTTAATACAAATTTTGAATAGCTGCTCGAGCTAAGTAGCCATTCTTTCCCTTCCTCAAATATATATATATATATATACATATATACATATATACATATATACATATATATATATATACATATATATATATATATATATGTATGTATATATGTATATATATGTATATGTATATATATATATAACATAGAATGATAGTCCTCTAAGGTTTGTACTTCTCTGAAAATGATTCAAACAGAGGAAAAGGAATGATATATCAATCTTCTGAGGTTCTTTGGATGGTCTCAGAGATCAGGGTTTGAAAAACCATCAACATCTAGTTTGTCCCAAATCCCCATCCTTCACTCAAAAAGGAATTTGTCAAATTTTTGCACTTCAAGCCAAAAGAGAAATATAATATTGGAACATCAAGCTTTCTATAGTGCTACAAGGGAACGAATTATTTGGTACAAGCAATGTGGTTCAGAGCTAGAAAATTCCACAATTTAGGCCTGTTACACACAATAGACCTAGGTCAGACAGTGGACAGAAAGAGCACACTGCATATCTTACCACACGCACTCTGAGAGCTGCCTATTTTGAGCTTCTTTTATATCAGAGATAATTGGCAAGCAAACAAGAAGTCATGCTGTAAGAAAATTTTCATATGCTAGTATAATAACAATTCCTTTAATCATGAAACAATTGTCTGTGAAGTAACTATTTCAATACTCTGAATGTTTCAGAGACCTATTTGACAGAAAAACTACTATCTCAAACTGAAATTTTGCAACATCGTGATATGAAATTAAAATTATTATTGTATAAATATATATGATTGAAGAAAAATTCAATGGTGAATGAATAGAGCAGTACCTGAAATTATCGACAAGAATTGTTAACTCGAAGGCCAACAAAGGAAGGAATACAATCTTTAAGCTGACTGGTTAGTTTTTTTGGGCTGCAAAACGTTATACCATAAATGAGATAGCTGATAATGCAGGAGAGGATTTGATCCAGTAGGCAGAAATCAAGGAAATAAATACCTTGATCCAATGTTTTATAGAAAAAGAAAATTATAAGATAACGTAAAAAATGTAATTAATTAATCAAGAAGTTTAGAAGCTTTTTTTGTCTCATACCCTCATTGTTCTCAAGGAATATGCAGAGAAGTAGCTCAAATGCTATAAGGAGAGGTGTTGCAACAATAGAATGACAAGGTGCCCACTGTTTGGTGAATAAACATCACTTCTTCAGTATCGGAACATAATGTTGAAAGGAGTAAAGAGTTGAAACCTTGGCACGATGATGACATGTGGAAAGAGGAATATGTAACAATTTTACACATTAGACTTACATGATGATTGTGAGGAAATGATGGGGCAGGTAAGGAAAATCTGTGGCGGGCAGCAACAATGTGAAACAGCCAAAGAGGGGCAAAAATAATCCTGCAAGTCCATGAAGCAAATTAAACCACTAAAAAAAAAGTCAAATGTGAGGTCAAATACTTGAAAGAACTAAGTTGATTAAGTTCTCTGTCCTATTCACCTTGAGCTGCTCGTGTTATAAAATGTAAATCTTAACCAGCATACAATGGTACATAAGTTCTTTGCAAATAGCCAAAGAGGAATGGCAACTATCACAGATCCGACATAATAACGGGATTATTGATCCTTGCATTCATAATGAGCAACACTGCTATGACTAAACAACAATCTACAAAAATTGGTTGTTGTTTAATATTAAAATGGTAGATTTTAAAACTGAAAAAGAACATTTTTCATCTGCAGATTGTCAATGTAGAAAAAATGTACATGGCTTCCTGTGAGCGAGCGCATGTCTGTGTGCATGGGTGGGAGTAGAACTATTTAGAATGTCAGAAATGGATAACCTTTGACTATATTGGAAGTTGCAAGACTTCTATATCCATCTCGGGATATTTCATAGTGGGGTAAGCAGGAATGAACTAATCATTTTCGACTACATTTGTTGTATGTGACAAACTTCACAATTTTTTCATGCACCAGTCAATTGAGACTAAAAGGGCGAGCACATAGGTTGACAATGATTTACTTTTTGGATCAGAAGTTGTCAATGATTTTCATTGCAACCACAACTGCATACCGATCTCAAATGAAGCCAAAGCTGACCCCGATTCGAAAACATTCAATTCAAGCGTAGAATGTCTAAGGAAAACAATTTCATTCTCAAATCCCTGGATTTCAAAGATCAAACATGAAAAATCCCTACCTCCCAGAGCAGTTGCGGCCAATCAATTTGGTCATGTGTTCCACCAATTATATTAGACATCGTTTCTTCTCATTAATGCTTGCCAATCTTGCTTCATCCCTCAACTCCCCACCTCCAAATGCAAAACAGGACCATTTGAACAAATAAATAAATTGTTCCATTTAAGGTCTTGCAAAGCATCATTCACGTCTGAACTTTGAAGGTAATCCTCAAAAAATCTCAACCAATGCATCATTTCCGCCTGAAGTTTGAAATTAATCTTCAAACTATCAAACACCTAAAATCATACGAAGGTTTATGGAAAATACGCTCCTAAAACGAACACCATCCACCACCGTCAGTCTCGTCTGCTATTTCTGGATACCATATGAAACGTACAACACCAACATAAAGCACGAGACCTCCTGAAATGATCCCAAGCATCCCTAACGCACAAGGCGGCCATGAACACACAACACACACAGACACAAAAGAAAGAAATCCACGCTTGAAGGAGACGAACCACAGAAGCAGTCGTACCGTGGTTGATACAGGAGATACAAAAATGTTGGTGCAGAGAGATAGAAAGTGATCAGAGACTGACCACCAGGAGCAGGAGATGCGGCCATCGAGCTTGAGGGCGAGGAAAGCGGTGAAGCAGAGCAGCAGGCAGCGAGCGGCCACGCCGAGCGCCGAATCCCCGACCCTCGACCATGTCATGGAGCTGCCGCCGCCGCCGCCTTCGTTGTTCATGGTCGTGATATCAAAGCTTTATTTTTCTTTTTTATGTACTTTGCATTTTTCTTTCCTTTTTTTATCTTTTCTTTGTATATATATATATATATATATATATATATATATATAATATTAATAATATTGGGCAAGTATGGGCCCCCTGGCTTTTTATTGGATAAGGGTGGACTTTTTTGTAGCTACGAGGTCCCACAAATTTTGTCCAAGTACACACATTTTATTTTATTTTTTTTCGTTTGAATTAATAATCACATATCAATAATTATTCTCCATAGCAATGCTCAAGTATAAAATAATGTATAACAATAGATATAGGTATTTGAGTTATAGTTAAAATATTATTTTAAAATTCATGAATATTTTCGAGAGTCCTAATTATGTCTCATTTATATATAAGCTCATTCTTTTATTCATACATAAATTTATTCTTAAAGAGTCTCAATGATATATGAACTTTATCGGCTCCATTTATTTTGGTACATCTGTCACGCCCTGAATTCGTCGTCCGAGATGTGACAAGAAGTGTTACGACTTTCTACTTATTCAAATATAAACTATAAAATAATAGTTAAAAATAATTCTAAAGGCTTAAAAATAAAACTAACTCTAGTGTTTTTCAAAAAATTTGACATGGTCTTTACTAAAAAATGATCCATATGATATACATAACATATATTTTGAGTCAAGCCCAAATCACATAAACTCAACGATATATAAAAGTTAAAGATAAGAGGCCAGATGCCCCAACGAAGAGTTCATGACTCTCCGATACATAATAACTAATAAACGAGCACAAGGGTCTGTGAAATAGGTACAATATATGAACATGACAAGAATGAATAAGAATATAAAGTCAAAAACCTCTCCAAACTCTCATATACACACATAGCATAATTATTTTCTCTTTTTTAGCCCGATGAGCATGCATAAGAACTATAACATCAATTTTCGAGGAGTAACTCAATCTCCTCACCTACAAAACAACAATAATAAGAGGGTTAAGCATAAATGGCTCAGTGAGTGAAATAATGGATTCATAAAATATTTAAACCATCTGAAAAATAAATCCATCGGAAGAACACATTCAAAATCTATATCATACATAGTTCATATATGGAAAAATACATGAAATCAAATGCAGGATCAAAGAATCCTATGCATAAGTTGTACTACGTGTCATGACACCTTGCCATCTGCGATCACATCTACAATCTGCCATGGCTGATGACCACCTCGACCACGCGAGTCGTTGCTCGCCCACACGAGGGCATCACACCGCGACCACGAATGGTTTCCTCGACTACGCGAGCCGTCACTCGTCTCGAGGAAGAACCATCATCATCATCACACAGGAAGATCACCTCGATCACGCAAGCTATCACTCGCACGCACGAGGGAGAGATATCATCATCAACATCTCACTCTAAGTGAGCTACCATGCATGTGTTGAATCTAAGATTTCGAGATTGTTTTGATGATCACAAATTGATGAGGAAGCTTAGTTATACCAATTGTTTTCAATTTGATGTGTAAAGGAGATAGGGTTTTCACTTCAGTCAGTAATAGGTCGTCCAAAGTTTGAGGAATGAATGACCTATGTACAGAGAAGAATAGAAAAAAAATCCTAAGTATGGAGAGGTCATCCTAAGAATTTGAAGAGGTCGATCGATGTAGGGAACAAGGAGCTAAAGATATGAAGCTAAGTACTTAACGATCGACCGAAGATAAAAACTAGATGACCAAAGATAGATTTGAGCAAGAAAGGTCGCCCGATGTATACGAGTGAAGTTAGTGGCCGATCGAAGGTTTGAGATCAACAGTACAACAGATGAAGGAACGGGCGCTCTAGATTTAAGTGGACGCCCTATGAAGAAAAGTAGAAGTGTTTTTATAATAAAGGCAACTAAGGTCGTCCAAAGCATTCAGTCTGGATTCAGTGGACGACCGAAGTACTTCAATAGAAGAGGAAAGGTCATCTGAAGTATTCAGTCTGGAATCAGTGGACGTCCAAAGTACTTCAGTAGAAGAGGAAAGGTCGTCTGAAGCATTCAGTGTGGAATCAGTGGAAGACAAAAGAGTACATCAATAGAAGTGAAGTTAAGAAAGGTCGTCCAATGTATTTGTGGGAAATCAGTGGACGATCGAACCACTTCAGAAGAACAAGAAAGATCGTCCGAACTCTTCAGTGTGGAAATAGTGGATGACCAAAGAAGTTCAGAGAAAGAAAGAAAGGTTGTCCCATGTAGCTGAGCAGAATGAATGGACGACCGAAGAACTATAGAAGATGAAGAAAGGACGCTCGAAGTATTCAGCACTGAATTAGCGGGCGATCGAAGCATGTCAGACGAAGAAGCAAAGGACATCCGATGAATTCGTGGAGAATCAGCGGACGACCAAAGGAGCTCCGAAGAAAAGAAGTGGTCACCCAATAAATTCGTGGAGAATTAGCGGACGACCAAAGGAGCTCAGAGGAAAAGAAGTGGTCACCCGATAGATTCGTGGAAAAGCAGTGGACGACCAAAGCAACTTGAAGTAATAAGTTAGGTCGCCCGAAGTATCTGAGCATAATCAATGGGCGACCAGAATAGACTTGAAGATGTCAACCGAAGGCAAAAGACAAAAAGCGGTCATCCGAATTTTTTGAGCAACAACAATGAACGACCGAAGAATGGTTGAAGAAAAGTGTTTAAGTCAAGAAAGGTCGTCCGAGAATTCGTGTACAATTAGTGGGCGACCAAAGGAGCTTGACGTAGAAACTTGAAAGAAGCAAAGATCACCCGATGTGTTCAATGGGAAGTAGTGGCACCTATGGAAGCTGAGCTGATGAACTGAGGCTGAATCTCGTGACTTCGGATATCCGAAGGAGAACTATGGACGACCGAAGATTGAATTCACCAGAGCAGTGGTCGCTTGAAGAGAAGAAGCGGTCGACCGAGGAGTAGGTGAAAAAAGTACTTTATTTAACGGATAGTTATTATGTGAGAGAGATGAGGTTGTCTTGTAAGGGTATAAAGCTATGTCCCAAGAGGCTGGGAACTAACTTTGGCAATTTTATTTTCTGAGAACTTGTGTGCTTAAGAGAGAATCCTTAGTTCTTCCTTCTGAGGGCATTCATGTGAGAATCTAGAAAAGAAGTGAGTGTTCAAGAGTTGAGCTCAAATTGTAGGAGGTTTTCTCCTTGCCCTTAAAGCTAGAAAGGAGAAAGAAGTTGTAAGGAAGCCTTCACCCTTGAAGAAGGAAAGCTAGTGATCTCCGAAGGTCTCGAGTTCTAGAAGACCGAAGCGGGGACGTAGGCCAAGAATTTTGGTTGAACCTCGTCAACCAACTTGTTGTGTTTGTTTCTTTCTTTGCACTTAGTGTTACTTGCAATTATTCTGCGTTTTGCTTCCGCTACGATAATATAGTTAGAGTTGAAAATTTTAATACACCANTTAAGATGTCATTGAAAAAGAGTTTGACTTGCCTACTAGAGTGGTAAATGGTGTTCATGTTCCTCTACCTAGTAGTGAGTATGATTCTACTACCGAGAATCTAATTAAATTAGATTAGAAAGTTAAGAACTTTTTTTATTGTGCACTAGACCAAACTGAATTTAATAGATTTTTTTGCTCTAGTGCAAACGAAATCTGAAAAAAACTCATCATTACTCATGAAGAAACAGAAAAAGTAAAAGAATCAAAACTAAACATCTTAAATCATCAATACGATTCTTTTAAAATGAAACATGATGAATATGTGAATAGCATGCTAGTTCATTTTAATGATGTGGTAAACGGGTTAGCCGCTTTGGGCGACCCAAAATATAATACTAAAAAAGTTAAGGAGTTTCTTAGGTCCCTGACGCCAAAATGACATATGAAGAGGACTGTGGTTGAGGGACAACATGATCTAAATAAGTTTGACTTCGACGATCTCATAGGATCTCTTCTGACCTATGAGATGTCACTTGAAGAAGAGAAAGAAGAAGCATGTTCAAGGAAGAAGGTCTTAGCTCTCAAATCCAAAAAGGTTGAGAGTGAAAGATGAACTAGAAGAATATGATGATAATGATGAAGATTTCAATGAGGAGAAACTGACTCTGTATGCAAAGAGGCTAAAAAAATTCATGAAGTTCTCTAAGAAGAAGAGAGATTCAAAGAAGAAGGGATCAACCGACAAGTTCAAGATCAAGTGCTATGAATGCAACAAGCTTGGACACTACAAGAGTGAATGTCCAACCTTGAACAAGAAGAGCAAGGAGAAAAGCTCCTCGTATTACAAGAAGAAGAAGGCACTCAAAGTCACTTGGGATGACTCAAGTGATGAAGATAGTGAAGCTGAAGGAACATCTTCAAAAAAAGAAGAGGAAACACTGCTATGTCTCATGGCAAATGATGAAGTATCCTTTCTTCACTCAGATAATAGTGATAGTAGTGATAATGATGAAGATGAATGTGAGGATGATGTTATGTTTGACATGCATAAAGAATTTAGCATTATGATCAGCAAATACTCTATCTTGAAAAAGAAAAATGACAGTCTTGCTCAAGAAAAAAATAAGCTAAAGAAAAATAATGCTGATTTTGAAAAACAAGTTTCTGATTTGAATGCTAAGGTGTTAACAAACAATGATAACTTGAAAAAGCATGTTGATACTATTAGTTTCTTGAAACTAAAACTGCTTAATGTTTAAAGTAATTTCGAAACCTTCTTTTATGGTGAGAAAATGCCTGATGTAATGTTGTCCCAACATAAGAGTTCTCTGAATAAGAAAGGATTAGGCTTTGATTCCTTTAGTGATCATATGTCTTTAGGAACTACATTTGTGAAAGTTTCACATTCTTTTGATCCAAACCTGCCTAGTTCCTCAACTTCTTGTACTTCTACTTGCATGAATGAAACTAGGATTGTTCCTACTAGCTCTAATGCTAAGTGTGAAAATATTGTGAATCATAAGGCTAAAACTGACATAAATACTAGGTTTGTTCATGTTCACAAAAATACTATGTTTTCATCAAAGGATAATGCAAGTGTTAAAAGTAGAAATGCTACACCTACACATGGACAAAAGAACTATCCTTTTATGTACAAGCGAAACACAAAATCTGCTCATATGCATGCTCTTAGAAATGGTTATGTACATTCTTACTCATATATCACACCTGTGAATATGAACATAATTTTGTCAAATCTAAATTTCTGCATATAATCATAATTGCATCCCATTCACATGCTCACACTCGAAATATTCATACTTATCATAACTATAGAAAACCTTATGCAAAGAATGTTACATGTTTCTATTGTGATCATCTATGACATTATAGTTTTGAATGCAAAGCTAGGAGAGGTCTCTATACTAATATTAGACAAGTATGGATTTCTAAGGAATATTTAAAACTAACACTTCTGGACCCAAAGTATCTTGGGTACCAAAAATATAAATTTTGTGTTGTTTTTGTAGGGTACCAAAAGGAGCAAAGAAAATCAACAAGATGGTACATCGATAGTGGTTGTTTAAGGTATATGACTAGGAATGAAGAAAATTTTCTGATCATAACAAGAACACAAGGTGGAAAAGTCACTTTTGGGGATGACAACCAAGGGAAAATCCTTGGTAAAGGGAACATTGAAAAACTCGGTAGTGTAGTAATAGAATTTGTATGGTTAGTAGAAAATTTAGAACAGAACTTGTTAAACATTAGTCAACTCTGTGATAAAGATTACATTGTTAAATTTGAACAAAATAAATGCTTGATATGTGATGAGAATGAAAATGTTTTGCATATGGGAGTTAGGCATCAAAATATTTATGTGATTGACTTTGATGATTTGCCTAACCACAAATGTTTAAATCTTATGCATGATGAAATATAGCTATGACATAGAAGAGTAGGACATTTAAACTAAAGGCCATGCATGAACTAGTAAAACATAATATTGCTAGAGGTTTGCCCAAAATCAAATTTGAGAAAAATGCTATTTGTTCTTCATGTTAATTGGGCAAACAACATAGCGCATCTTTCAAATAAAAAAATTGAGATTTCTACTAATAACCTCTATAATTGATACATCTTGATTTGTTAGGACCAATTTGTACCACTAGTCTTGGTGGTAAGAAATATGTGTGTGTAATTGTAGATGATTTTTCTAGATTCACTTGAATTTTGTTTCTTTCACATAAGCATGAAACTTTTGATATGTTTATTATTTTTGCAAAAAGAGTTCAAAATAAACTCAATATGAAAATCTCAAAGATCCAAAGTGATCATGAACTTGAGTTTGAGAATTTCAAATTTGAACAATTATGTGAGAATAATGAAATTCTTCATCAATTATCGACACCAAGAACTCCACAACAAAATGAAGTTGTTGAGAGGAAGAATAAGACTCTAATTGATATGACTAGGACCTTGCTAAGTGAGAGCAAGTTGCCCAAGTACTTTTGGGCAGAAGTTGTTAATACCTCAGGCTATATTTAAAACAGAGTTTTGATTAGACCTCTAGAAAAGAAAACTTGTTTTCAAATGTTACATAGTAAAAGATCAATATCTCATATTTTAAAGTATTTGGTTGTAAGTGCTTTATTTTGAGAATCTTGAATAAACTAGGAAAATTTGATGCAAAGAGTGATGATGCACTTTTTCGAAGATACTCAAATACTAGCAAAGCCTATAGTGTGTATAATAAGAGAACTCTAGCAGTTGAGGAATCAATATATGTTACCTTCAACGAAACCGATAATGTCATTAATAAACTTGAAAATGTCAAGATCTCGGATAAGGACAATAAGGATAATCATGACCTAGATGAGCTGACCTATAAGGAGGAGGATCCTCAATCTACTGAAATCATAAATGCTAAGAATGTTGTTGTGAATGAGGAAAACCCATAAGAAATTGAGATAGAAGTAGATTTGCCTCCTATTGAGCATAAAGAATTGGATACAAGTACCCTCAAACCCTTTAGATAATATTATTGGTGACATAAATGAAGGTGTGAGAACCAGAAAGTCACTAAGAAACTTTTGTGCCTTTTCTGCCTTCTTACCTCAAATAGAATCCAAAACTGTAGATGATGCTTTATAGGATCCAAATTGGATAAATATCATGCACGAGGAGCTAAACAACTTTGAGAGGAATCAAGTTTGACATTTGGTTAAGAGATTTAAAGATCATCCCATAGTTGGAACAAATTGGGGGTTTAGAAACAAGCTAGATGAGACTGGAATTATTGTGAGAAATAAGACTAGACTTATTGCAAAATATTACTCTCAAGTTGAAGGGATTGATTTTGATGAGATCTTTGCACCAGTTGCACGTTTGGAAGAAATTTGAATTATCTTAGCATTTACTTGCTTCAAAAATTTCAAATTATTTCAAATAGGTGTGAAGTCAGCTTTTATAAATAAGTATATAAATGAGGAGGTATATATTGAGTAACCTCCAGGTTTTGAGAGCTCAAAACACTCAGATCATGTGTTTAAGCTCTTTAAGGCATTATATGGGTTAAAACAAGCTCCTAGAGCTTGGTATGAGACATTGAGCTCATTTCTTCTTGAAAATGATTTTTCAAAAGAAAAAATAGACACAACTCTATTCTTGAAACATCTTAGGAAAGATATATTAGTTGTGCACATATATGTGGATCATATCATTTATGGATCCACAAATTCTCAAATGTATAAAGAATTTGAAACTCTCATGCACAAAGAATTTGAGATGAGTTTAGTGTTGGACTCAAATGATAAACCCATAATTCTGATGATAACTAACTAATAAAAATTACCAATATATTATTTGAGCCATGAAAAAGACAGGTGATACATTCAACAATATGAAAAGGATCTTCCGGATGAGTCTTCTAACCAAATATCATAAGTCAGATGAAGTGCTTCATCAAGTCGGTTGAACCTGAAACAAGTCGGTTGAAGTCAAATGAGAAGTCGGTCGAACTCATGGTAAGTCGGTCGAACCAAATACACTCCAAAATCGAAGATCGATTGATGCATTCATAAAGTCGGTCGAACCCAAGAAGGTCGGTTGAAGAAGTGCTTGAAGTCGGTCGACCACTTGGGAAGTCGATCGAACCAGATGCACTCTAGTAGCTAAAGTCGGTAGAGTTCACCAGGAAGTTGGTCGAACTAGATTCGACCGACTATCCGCTGACAAGCACAACTGCTATTTTTTTTGCTGACGAGCCGATCGACCAACCTGGCGTCAGGCTCGACCGACCCTCGTCTGATTAGTCTAACAACTATATTTTAATGGTCAAATCAAATGGAAAAAGAAGTGCAACGTCCCTATTGAAGTCCAAAAGCTATATAAGTCATCTTGGGAGGTTTCTAAAGTAGTAAGAAAGTGGATTTCACCTTGCATACATAAAAGAGCATCCAAAGAGCATTCTTGAGCAAAAACTTGCAAATTCTCTTCTCCCCTTCTCTTATTCTCAACGTGAGTTCATATTGTAAGAGAGATTAAGAGACAAGTCTTCTTTGAAATTTTGAGAGAAAACTCATTGTGAAGAAATGTGTGGTCTTGCCTCTAGAGTGGAAAAAAGACTAGTGTTGTAAAAGGGTTCTTCTCCCTATTCGAAAAGAAGAGTTGATAGTGGAACTCCTAACTTCTCAAGGCATGAGAAGTCGGAGCGGGGACGCAGGCCAAGGAGTTGGGCCGAACCTCGTCAACAAATCTTCTTTTAGTGTTTGCATTTCCTTTCTTGCGTTTTTCTTATCAATTTGCCTAGCGATAATCTACTTTGCTTTAATTGTTGCGAAAAACGATTTCACACCAATTCATCCCCCCTCTTAGTGCCAAGTGATCATACAATTGGTATCAGATCAAGGTTGCTCTATTTCTAAGATATAACCATCTTTAGAGTAATGACATCAAATATTATTTTTCTCTTGGCAAAGGTCAATCGACTACTCGCCCTCTGGCTTTTAGTTCCTCAAACTTTGCATATTGGAAAATTAGGATACAAGCTTATGTATGCTCTATTCATATTGATATTTGGGATGTTATTGAAAATGGTTTTACTACTTGTTCAAATGATCCTTCACAATACACGAAAGGTGAAAGACTTTTGGTAAAATTGGATTGGAAAGGGAATTCTTTTTTTGTATTGTGCTCTTGATGCTACCGAGTTTAATGGAATCTCTACTTTTCAAACATCTCATGAAATTTGGAAAAAAATGATTGTGACTCATGAAAGAATGGATAAGGTCAAAGAATCTAGACTAAATATTTTGAGTCATCAATATGACTCTTTTAAAATGAAAAATGATGAATGTATAAATGAAATGGTTGTTAGATTTAATGATACTGTGAATGGCTTAGCCTCCTTGGGCGAGACAAGAACTAACTCTCAAAAGGTGAAAAAGTTCCTTAGGTCTCTCTCTCCAAAATGGCACACAAAGAAGACGGTAATTGAAGAGAAGGACCTAAACAAGCTTGAGTTTGATGATCTCATAGGCTCTATTCTAACCTATGGATAGGAGTCAAGGAAGAGCAAGAAGAATCAAACACAAGCAAGAAGAAGAGTATTGTCTTAAAAGCTATTGAAGTAAATGAAGATAGCAATGAGATAGGTGATGAGGAAGACCTTGATGAGAAGAAGCTTACTTTCTACGCAAGGAAACTTGATAAATATCTTAAACTCTCAAGTCAAAAGAAAAAAAAATGATCCATCTAGGAGGAAGTTCTCAAACAAGAATCAAGTTACATGTTTTGAATGCAAAAATGTTGGACATTACAAGAATGAATTTCCAAATATTGGAAAGAAGCAAAAAGATGGAGAATTCTCAAAGAAGAACAAGACTCTTCAAGCCACTTGGGATGAAAGTGAAGAGGAAAGAAGCCAATCATCAAATTCCTCAATTGGAGATGAAACTTACCTTTGCCTAATGGGAAATGAAGACGAGATAAATTCTAACTCCTCTAGTGATGATGAGTCTTTTAATATGCATGAGGAATTTAGAAATCTCATTAGAAAATATGGTGCACTTAAAAAGAAACATGAAAGTTTAAAAAAAGAATATTAAGATGTTAAAAGTGTGCATAAAATATCTTTTGCCAAATGTGAAAATTGTAAAGTTTTGGAAGATGAAAATACCGGTCTTGAATTTTTGATGGAAAGATTGAAAGGTAAAAATGATGCTTTAAAATATTCTTTTGAAAAACAAGAAGTTGTGATTAATTTTTTGAAAAAGGAAGTTGCAAGTTTGAAAGAGCAATTAACAAAGTTTTCAAATGGAGAAAAGGTGTTAGATGCTATGTTTGATAGTCAAAGAAAATCTTCAAATAAATATAAACTTGGATATAGTGCTTTTGATTCAAAGAAAGATAAGAGAATACTTTTTGTAAAAG
>LTAE01004489.1:0-32182 GCA_001647135.1 Pontederia paniculata | reverse complement strand
GTTCTGTGATATGGAGCGGTCGACCGCTTTGGCCGACCGGTCGACCGCTGCATCGACCTAAGATGCATCCTATTGTTCTTTTCATACCGATCGACCACTGCCTTGGAGCGGTCGACCACTGCCCTGGAGCGGTCGACCGCTCTGTCTGAGAAACTCTGTTTTCTTTTATTTTTAAACCTGTAAGCTGCACAACTTGATACACGATTAAACAACTTTAATCACATACTTTTGCTATCATCAAAATACATGGGGTGTAACCTTTGAACCAACAATTAAGGCGTTCCATCCTTGCCATTTCACCGGCAATAGTCCTTGAAGTCATCATTTTTTTCAATTCGTTAAACTCCAACGATGAAATAGGGAGGCGAGCAGGAGGCCTTTGGTGGACTTTAGGGGTCGTTCGGTGAGGTGTCGAAAATCTCCGGTGGTTTGCGGACAGACGGGAGACATCGGCGAATACGATGGCAGACATCAGACGCGGTTGCAAATAGAAAGGAGAGAAGAAGAAGGTGGCCGTGCAGAAAATTGCAAAACCACGAATGGTAATCGACGGAGCTCGGGGCCTTTTAGAACGTAGCTCTGATACCAGTGTAGACTTTTAAAAAACTTGATTTCGATTGGGTCTCCCGAACAATGTTATTTTCTGCTCTTAATAGAGTGATGTATAGGCGTAGGTTACCATGTTGTCGTCCGCCCCTCACGTCGTTGCCGCGCCTTCCCGCGAGATTAGGGCCGTTGGAGCGCATTTTCCGGCTCCAACAGAATGAGCGATGCCTTCGCTCGTTTGATGATCACGTTGGTCAGCCAACTTGTGATGCTTGATTGTCTAGTATGAAAGGCTCATTTGTTTTAGACCAAGTTTGGTTGGCACACCCGGTTAGCAGGAATATGCCCCGAGTTGAGGGACCGGGAGCTAGTAGCCCTGAGTTCGAGCCCCGGAGTCGCCAATTTGGCCAGAGGACTACCATTCTGCTCTTCGTCCTCGAATCCAGATTAGTCATGTGCTAGTAGCCCTTGATACTGAGGGTCCCGAAGGGTCGATTCCTATTAACACTTACAATTTCATATTCATCTATTTTGACTCCTTTATTTTTATCAAACACATCAAATCAATTATTTGAAACATAACTACTCTTTTTTTAGTGAGAAATTGTAGCTCGATGACTTTGATTAGAACTCCATAACATTGCCATCATTTTCACCAACAACAACCACCATATAATTTTGAGTTTTCAAACATTTATCATGATCTTTTACATGAAATCGATATCCGTTGACAATGAACCCATTGTAATGTGTCACATATTGTGTGGAACCATGTGATAATGAGATCAAATATTTGTATATGATCTGAATATCATATTTCTTGTGCAAACATGCAACCTATCAAAAATAATGTAGATTAGAATGAATTGCAAACTTGCAAAACTTTCACAATTCATATTTACTTTAACTTTAAACAAAGCAATGAATTGCTTATTCCATTCCACACTAGAAATATGTCAAGAAGTAGCAGTTTGAACTTGTGAAATTTCTCTACAATATTAAAGACATGTCAACTAAAAAAAATTAAAAAATATGACAAATTATTAATTTCATACTCTAGGAATTGTTGAACTTCATCACAATTTCTCAATATATACATATGTGCTTTTTCCATTTCACACGCATCAAGAACAATTTGTTTGTTAGCTCCCAAAACTCTTCCAAATTGTTGTAAGAGAGATAACCCTCCATCTGATTTCATACCACCATCAAAATTTTTCTTTGGTCGATTGAACCTTGTGTCTATTTTAGACACGAAAAAGAAGGATTTTATGGATTCTCTCATTTCACCGATTCATACTAAATAACGAGCTAATGAATCTCCTTCTTTTTGCCATTGGACTTCCCAATCGAATTAGATACCTTGATCATAATGTCATGCATTCATTATATAGCCCTCTGCAATCGAATATTCTGGACGAGCTCTATTACCAATGAGTGATTTCAAAAAATATAACCATCGCTCTACAGGATACATCCATCTATAATGTAGTGGTCCAACAATTTTAGCTTCACTAGCTAAATGGATTGACAAATGCAACATGACATCAAAAAATGGAGGAAAAAACTTTTCCAACTTGCATAATGTTATGAATTTGAGATTCAATTAGTTCCAACTTGTCCATCTTTAAACTCTTTGCCCGAAAAGCATTAAAGAACAAAGATAGCTCAATAAGTGGCTCACATACATAATTGAATAGCGTGCCACGTATTGCAATAGAAAGTAAAAGTTGTACAAGAACATAACAATCATGACTTTTTAATCCAGAAATTTTGTGATATTTTATGTTTACACATTGAGAAATATTAGATGAATATCTCCATTTTTAATGAGGTGCAAATCAGGCCTTATTTTCATTGCTTGCAAATCCAATCAAGTTTTGATGGTGGTGTCCTTTGTCTTTCCTTTCACATTCATGATCGTCCCAGAAAATATTATCACAAACATTTTTCTCAAAATGCATCACATTTATATTATGATGCAACAAAAGAGTCTTCCAATATGGAAGGTTAAAGAAGATACTTCTCTTATTCTAACTATCCTTCCTATTATCATGTGATATCATAATTCGTTTCTTTGGATTTTTTTGTTAATTGTAACCCATCAAGATCTTGTGCTTGATTAAGTATTTCCTCATCGGAAAGAACCTTTGGTGCCATCCTTCTTTTTTTAGTGAGGTCAAATGACTCGTCATTTCTCCACCTATGATTGGAGGGAAGGAATAGTAGATGATCCATATAACATTGTTTCTTTCCATTGGCTTAACCTAATAGAGGTGTCTTTGTTGCAACATGGGCATGCCAACTTTCCTTTAGTACTCCATCTAGACAAATTTTCATATGCTGAAAAGTCATTAATAGTCCATAACAAACTTAAAATTTGCTGTGGTTGTTGCATCAAATGTCTCAATGCCAAATTCCCACAACTCATTCAATTCCTCTATCAAAGGGTGAAGATAACATATTGCATCACCAGGATCATGTGGACTTGGTATGAGCATCGACATAATGAACTTTTCTTTTTTCATACACATCCAAGGTAGCAAATTTTTCCAATGGTTGAAACCATCAGTAGCAAGTCCAAGTCAAACATTACGAGGCTCAATTGCAAATGATTGATGAAGTTAATTAAATAATTTCCATGCCGCTGAATCAGAAGGGTGTCTCATTGTTCCATCATCGATTATTTGATCATGATGCCATCTCATTAGAGAAGAAGTCTTTGTGGACATAAGGAATATGAGAAGAGCGCTAGCATCCAAACAACCTTTGAAGTCTAGATTTTAGTGGGAAATACGTAAAATCTTCGATGGTAGTTTTTTACCATTTTGATATTTTGTTTCCCCATTATTTGTGTTTATCATCCATCTATTTGCACCACAAACTTTGCAAGCGTCAAGCAACTTATCATCCTTCCAGTATAACATGCAATCATTTGTACATGCGTCAATTTTATTATAAGAAAGTCCAAGATCTCGAATTATCTTCTTTGCCTCATAATATGAATTTGGCAAGCATGATCCATCCGGCAATAATTTTTCCTTCAAAAATTTTAATAACATTGTAAATGACTCATTGTTCGAGCCACCAAGACTTTTGATGTGAAGCAATTTAACCAACGTAGAAAGTTTAGAACATTTTGAACTCTCATACAATGGTTCCTCGAAATCCCTTAAGAGTCCGTAAAATTTTTTCGCTTCCATATTTGATTACTCAGTAGGTAAATCATCACACTCAGTATCCATTGTGTCATTATTAAAATCTGGATAAAGATCTCTAATAATCCCTTTCAATTCATCCTCACTCTCTTCATCTTCTAATGCAATAGCATCTTCATCTTTATCTTCAAAACTGGAATTTGGCTCGCCCAACACGTCTCCATGGTGATACCAGAGAGGCAGAGAGTGTAATTTTGAAGAAGTTTCATGCACTTTTAAGTGTGACTCAATTGTCTCACGAGTTCTTGAATATGAATTGCAACATTTTATGCATGGACATCGTAATTCTTGCGTATCTCCTCTTTTCGTGAAAGCATAATCCAAAAATTCTTTTATTCCTATTATATAAGCTTCACTAAGTCTATTATCAACAAGTTGCATCCATTGCTTACTAGGGGCCCTAACCTTAGAACCCCATGCATAACAAAAAAAAATTAGTGCACATCAATATTTATCTTATTTCAACAATAAAAATCTCTAAATAAAGTATTTCATTTCTTGTTTGATTTTTGAAATAACAAAAGACCAACATATAAGGTTTGTACATGCGTATAGAAGATCGTATATTACTTGTGATTTTTACCACACTAATGAACAATGTTAATATCCTTAATCAATGTAATATAGTTTACCAGTATGCTCTTTATAGAACCCATCACAATTCCTATTACTTAAGGTTTAATTGCCTTAAAGTCCAAATCCGAATTCTGAATGAGATCAACACAGAAAGCACAAGTCAAATAAGGGGAAAAGGAATATTTCATTAACTTCCCGCGACCCTTGATGAAGGCTAGAACCTATACATATATAGACTACACATGGGTAGTTAAAGTAACTACCCCATAGTTACAACCATTTACATTTGGTCTTTTCACTTAGATACCAATTTGAACACTCCCAAATGATGTCACGAATAACTATACTCTCGTATAAACCTTTTAGACATAATTTTGGCCAATATTACATTGATAACTACTAAGGACATTCCATCAAACAGCTGACGTGAAGTCCAATTCGCCCAACAACCAAGTCATGTCCCATAGATTTTTGAGGGTGTGCAACATTGTTTTGGGCTTATTTCGGCAATGTGTTACAGCCCGTTGTGCTCTATCTCTCTCTTACATCTTGTCTCTGCAACCTCGTGTTGTCAATGCCGAGCTTCTTCGACCTTCGTCGACGACAGATCACCATCGGATCATGTCGTCCTCAACTGTCCTGGTGAACCATCACCGACAACAACGAAACGAAACCACATCTTCCCAGCAAAATTGACAAGTCAGAGGTCTTCGCACACGAACAATTCTCCCTAGCAAACACCAGAACCTGGTGATCATCGTCGCCTACTGCCGTTTTCGCCCTCCCTTGTATCGCTAGTGATGGAGTACAATCTACAGTGTATTATTCCCTCCACTCAATTTTGATCTAGGCCGTTAATTTTTCCTTCTCCATCAAATTTGGATTGTCGATCGATGTTTCATTCCTAGTCGTTTGATTGTTTTCTGATATAATTTGATATGCCAATGGATAGATCTAATCTGAACCATAGGATCAAATTTACATTTACCATCTTTTAATCTTGACCATTAGATATGTTACATTATTTCGTTTTTAATCTCGATCGTCGATATATGTTAGAGAAAATCTCAACCGTTATAATTCTACTTCAATCTGAACCTTAGAAATATATATGCTTTGACCCTAGCTGCCTAATATTTATCTAATATACTTTTAATCTCAACCATCTGATGCATGATTAGATAATCTAGGTCGTTATAATCTTATCTGGATCTAAACTGAAGGATTCATTTATTTGATCTGATCGTACCGTAGATTTAATCTGCTAATATATGTTTTTATCTTATCTGATCATAGCTGTGGAAAGATACATGATTTAGCCGTAGTAAGATCCTGATCGTTATAACTGCATGTGAATATGAACTGTAGGATTAGATCTGAGCCGTCTGCTCTATCATTTAATCTTAGCCGTCTACTCAATTATTTAATCTCAATGGTTTGATGCATGCTAGGATTAGATTTGAGCCGTTATAACTCCTATTCCATCTGAACCGTAGGATCAAACTCATTTAAATTGCGTTAATCTTAACCGTTTATTTAAATCTGGAATTTTGAAACTGTTCTAGGCCCATTTCTTTTATTTTAATTAGTTTTTTATTTCTGCAATTACTCTTTAATTATTTTTTAATGCAATTATTTCTGAACAATTAAATTATTGTTTAAAATTGCCGCTCAATATTTATTTTTGAATAAAATATTAATTATTTATTATTAGAATTTTTTATATCCGGCCAATTCTTGAATTATTCCCTTTTTATGTAATTATTTTTGAAAAATTATACAAATTCTTTATTAAGTTAAAATTTTCTTAAAATAAATTATTATAGTTCTGGTAATTTGTTCTTTCATATTATAAATGTAATTTTCTGAAAATTATTTATATATTTCGGTATATTATTTAATATTACTTTGATTAATATTATTTTATTATTGTCGAAACATGTAACATTTTTATATAATTTTTGAGATAATAATTTTGGCTGATTTTTTTTTCGGAAATATTGCTAACAGATTTTCAAAATTTATTCATAATTTTGAAAGGTATTTTTAAATTTTTACAATATATATATTCTTAGTAATAGTATATTTTTCTCAAAATAATATTTGAAGGTTTTAAATTCGTTTTAACGAAGAAATAATTTTTCGCTGAAATTGATATCCAAAATATTAAAGCTATTTTTCAATTTTTTTTAAATTTACAAAAGTTTTTGAAACATATGTTTGAGATATACGATTATTGAAAATTTTTGAAGCATATGTTTCTGAAAATCAAACAATAATAAGCTTGATACACAATGGAGCCAATAATTCAAAAGGAAAACATATTGAAATTGAGTATTATTATATTCAGGATATAATAGATAAAAAAGAAGTGTCAGTGACATATGTGTCTATGAGTGATATGTTGATTGATTCTCTCATAAAGAGAATTATAGTCGGAACTTCTATCAAGCATGTGAGCTTCATGGGATTCAAGAATATTTGAATTAGTACGAAGTATTCACGGATAGTGAAACTTCAAGATATGATCACGCGTTAGAATCTGCACAGATAGTGAGAGTGCTAGTATATAGTGACCACGTTGGTCAAGTGAGAGATTGTAGTAGGTGACCATTGTGTCACCGCCGCTCACGCCTGTAATTGCTTAGACATGCTAGGAAGCCGTCAATCGTGCTGCAACAGCCGCTACAATCGCCAGGTTGTCCACAACGTGCAAGTTGAGTTGGAACGATATGCTGGCAACGGAAAGCGATGACAGCGGTGATAAACCCAATTGGAAAAATCAGCAGGCGCACACCATTGTCGGACGTAAAGGCCAGTGATGAAAGGGGCGGACTCTGGCGGGCATTCGGCCTTTATAAAAGAAATAGGATGCCTACAGGGAGCCCCCATCCATATGTTCGGAATCCTATATCTCTCTCAACTCTCTTAATTAAATTTGGGATGGGAGACCTTCTTTTTGACATAGATAGTAACGAAAACGATTAACAAGAAATGTTCACATTCTTCAGCATTTTTGTTCATTTTTGTTGAATTATCTTATATGATGTTTATGCTTTTAAATTTCCTAAGGTCGTTCTTAGGGAAGGATTGACATGTACTCATGTATGCAAGTCTTCCCCAAGTTTTCTCTAAGTTGTCACCCATATGCCACTTCTTGGTTTGGGTCAAGAGTTCAGATAATTCTGAATGTCTTCTGTTCTTGCAAGTTATAACAAATGAGATAAAGTAAAATTGAGTAATTAGAAAATAGCCTCACAATTTGCAAGAATAGTGCAAAAAACTTGAACGGAAAGCAAACGAATGAAGCTTTCGACCTTTTATTCGCACAAATTGTTCAAACTTTTTAGTTGAGTGATAATGCTGAGATTTTGCCTAATGATGTTACACATCAAGGCATGAACTTGTAGAAAACTGACATGGCTTAGCAGGAAGCAACATTCTTACAATCTGTCTGGTATTTTCCTTCCCACGTCTTCGAATTTTGATTTTACCCATATTTAACAAGCTTTTAGTTTGCATCTGGCAAATCTGACTTTCCAAGTTTGACTAGCAAACAAGTGACATTGGATGTTAAGCAAATGATTGACAGGATTGCATTAGATTGAATTGACAGTAGAATCTGGATCAACTGCTCTATGTTGAATCAGTTTGGTGAGGCAATACAGAAAGAATTTATATGAGTGGCATGTTTTGATATCATATACGGACAAATATGAGAAATCATGATTTGGTTGACTGTATTATCTTACTGTGTAGAAACACCACCTTTTGATGGTAGTGAGATTTATCATTATGCTGCTATGCATTATGTCAAATTGTGTGCAGCCTAGCAGTTTCTAAGGTTTCTAAAAAACTCAAATATTTCTATAATCCAAGGTAAAATTATGCTAGTGCCACCCCTAAAAATATCATACTAGTGTATCACCAAATTGTAAAATTATATTTGTATAATCACTGGAAAGGAATTATCCTTGCGTATCATCAATATGAAATGTGCACTATATGCTTGTGATTTTTCTGAAATTTATGAGACTGAAGCAATCTGTTACAAACATGGGCATCTACCTTTTCTTCCATCACTTGGGACTTCATTCTAGTTTAAGTATATTTTAACTCGAGGTTTTCCTATTGATTTTAATGTTGCTCAGATGATTTAACGTTCTAGAAACAAGCGGAGAAGCTTTCTTATCATGCATGAACAACCAAAATACATATTTTCTCTCTCCATTTCAGTATCTAGTATTTCATCATTGCATATCCATTAATTGCTGCAGTCTAAGAATCTGCTTTGAAATATCATGGCTTTTCAGGAGATTGAACTTATGAAGGTGGAGGAACAAAAAGTAAAAATGGAGATGGATCTCTATGTGAAGGAAAAGGAAACGTTTAATGTTTTAGAAGAACTAGAAATGACCAAAAGCATTGCAGAATGCTTACAATTGCAATTACAGAAGCACACACCTCAGTTTGGCAAAAACCAAGGGCTACAATCACATAATATGAGAATGTATCCTAGTCCACTAGCTGAGCAGAGATGTCCTATATATTCAGAGAGTCATGTATCTGCATCGACTCAAAGTGAAGTAAAAAACCAGTCCCCTGGATCGATCTTGTTGGAACTAAAACAAGCAAAAGCAAATTTGAACACAACAACTGGCTTTGCAGGATTTCGGACTAACATTGAGTTACAAAAGAACTGTCCTATATATTCAGAATCTCATATGTTGGCTGCGAGTCAAAGTGAAGCTAAATGCAAATCCCCGGGATTGATCTTGATGGAACTAAAACAGGCGAAGACAATTTTGAATACGACAACAACTGGACTAGCAGGATTTCGGACTAACATTGAACTGCTAAAGAAAAAAATATCTGAGGAGAAAGCCTTGCTTGAGAAAACCCGTGAAAAAATAAGGTCCAATACATCTAAGATCACATCCTTGAAAGAAGATTTAAGTAGAGAAACATTAAGGCAAAATGCAATTAAAAACGTAGGGCCTAAAGGATCTGGAAAGTCGCCTGATACCATGAGCCAGATCAGACTGCTTAAGTTTGAGAAGGAGAAGCATGCAAAGATGGTAGAAGCTCTAAAACTGGAAGTATGTGAACTGATTGCTGATATTGAACAAACTAAATGCAAAACAAAGGCCGCCGAGGTCAGGTGGATTGCTGCCAAAAGAATGGAAGCAGCAAGTAGATCAGCAGAGGCTGTTGCACTTGCAGAAATCAAAATTCTAACGGGGAGCAAGAAATCTAATCCTGTAATCCAAACTGCCTCCACAGTTGAACTTTCTATCACAGAGCATGCCACACTGATACGGCGAAGCCAGGGGGTTGACGACAGCTCCATAAGAAAATTAGAAAGTGCCATGATGGAGCTAAAAGAAGCACAACGGTCTAAGCTGGAGGCATTGGAGAAGGTGGAGGAAGCAACAGCAGATGTTGAAACAAGCAGGAAAGTACTGGATGAGGCCTTAAAGAGGGAAGAGGAAGCAAACACAGGAAAACACGAAGCTGAAGAGGCTCTAAAGAAATTGAAATCTCAACGTACCAATAGGACATGGTCGTGTGAAAACAGCAGCAAGTTCAAGAACTACTCCGCAATTTCCCATCGTCGGCCCGCAAGGTTGCTGGACGTGAACGGCCTAAGTTTGGTTACTGTTGGATCAAGTAGCTCGTTGGGGCCAACACTATCTATTGGCCAGATACTGAGCAGGAAACTGATAGATTCTGAAGACTACGAAACACGAACACTTCAGAGAATTGGTGGAAAGCCAAGAGTATCATTGAGGCAAATTCTGAGTAAAAATCATGATCTTTTCACTTCCCCGAAAATAGATGATGGCGGGGCACGTAAGCAGTTTTCAATAAGAAGGAAGAAATTTGGGTTTGTTGCTCTAGCATTCCTCTTGGCGAGACAAAACAGGAAGAAACAGGCTTCGACTTAGCTACTCTCAATAAATTCATGTATTAAAACTTATAATCATGTCCAATTTTAATACATGGTCTGTACATTTTCGAAAGAAACTTTTTGTGTAATATTTCTATTGAATTTTGTCCTGTAAATCTAATGGCCATATTATTTAGTATTCGGGTAACTAGGGAATTGCATTGTAGTAGTTAATCTGCCGTGTGCCATAGTAATTTAATTATGCAGAATATTTAGCAGTTATATAATATATATACAACAACGTCGATATGTCCGAGTGGTTAAGGAGACAGACTTGAAATCTGTTGGGCTACGCCCGCGCAGGTTCGAACCCTGCTGTCGACGCTTTTAAATATTTTTTTCCCAACTGACTCTTTTACCCTCAATCCATCTTTCAAGCACACGAAAAAGTTTTTAATCCATCATTTTTCTCTTGTTTTATTTCATTTCTATTATTGCACTTGAGCAATATGTCCTTTTACTCCATTTTTTCCTATTGTTTTCTCTGGGAACTCCATGGTGTCTTTCCAATTGGAATTCAAGTTTACTTTGGTATTAGGGATAGACTTCCTTACTTATTCTGCATGTTGTTGATATTCTTAAATTAGTATGCGCAAATAATATTTACGCATGATAATGAAGCAAGGAATCTTTGCTAGAAAGAAAATGATTCCGTATGCATGTGGTGGATTATTAACATTAGTGAATGGTTATGCACAGAGTACATAAGCTTGAACAAGGAAAAGGAAAGTTTTGTTTCGAATTATTAAGTTTGGAGGATATGAAAGATTGATACCTGCGATGAAAGAATTTCATTAGTTTGTAAATGTCTGACACTTAAAATAATGTCGATAGTAATGTACACTGATGATGACTAAGTTAATACGTTATTTAAAATATTTTGTATGTATAATTAATATATGTACAAACGATTGAAACTCAATATTTTGAAATACTTAAAATATTAATATATAAATAGATATTAGCGTAGTGAAATTTATTTTTAAATATTTTTCTCAAAATATTTTATTATTAGTGATTATTTATATGAGTACACTTATTCTTTTATACCATGTGACCATTCTTATTATTTATTATTATTTTATTAATTTAAAAATTATTTAGTTAACTATTTATTTTATTATTAATTATTAATATCAAAATAATTAAATAAAAGTAAGCTATTTAATTTACGATGCATAAATAATACAAACTATTTAAATAATTATTTATATTTTTTAGTCATTTTATGTTTATCAATTAATTCAAATGTTGCATTTGTCAAATTTTTTTATTAAATTTAATAATTAACTTATTATTAGTTAATCACTAATATCTCATCACTAATTACTATCCACTATTAACTATTTAAACAATTGTTCCACTGAGTCTTATTATCAAGCCAATAAAATAATTGATTGATGGTCAAAATGTATCGGTTATCATAAAATGATTCTTGCTTCATGCTAAGATGTAATGCTTGTTTGACAGGGTATGGTGGCCTTGAGATGGGGGATCTTTTTTCTTGTTCTACTAATCAACGGCTAGGAGTTGTTGATGCCAAGAATGTAGTAAATATTCACATATGGATGTGCAACAAAGCAATCTTTCTTCTTGGCCTCCTATTTTTTGCTTTTTGGCTATGAAGCATGAGTACAGCGAATCTTTACACCTAACCGAATATTTACCTCATATCTGAAACTTATTGTTACTTGTGAATGCTTTAAACTATTTTTTTATATAAATAAAAAATCAAAAAGTTAAAAAAAATGTATAATATCTTTAATAATTGGTCTAAATTAAGAAAGAAAATTATTATGTTATTACTTATTTGTTTTTCAATGTTTTATGCCATGAAAACAAATTCATATATATTTGCTAAAAAAATCATGAATATATATATTGTGTACTCGTACTCTTAATGTTAAAAAAAAAGGATGTACCTCATACCTATACCTATATCAGGCGTCGATATTGTACTCTTACCCATGCATCATAGCCTTTTGATAATTCTTAGAGTGCAAACAACTTTCGCTTATTAAACAATTGTGATCACTCTTCATGAATAGATACTTAGTTATTTAGCTATGTTATGGTTTATGTTCTAGTTTAAGTTCTTTGCATGAACTTGAAGAGGTTGAAATAATGTTCATGAATTTGTGCGTTGCATTCTTTATCATCGAATCAATTTCCATTCTTGTGGACCATCTTTGTTATTGTCCAAGATTTTTCAAGATTGGGTTTTGGACTGGACTCTCAATTTTTACCTATATGCTTTATTATCATTTGTTCCCTTGTGTAACTTCTTTTATGATAGTAAAGCTCTTTGCACAATCCAATAGCCTCGCAAAAAATTTCAAACCTAATGTTGTGGCTATCATAGACCACTTAATCAGAGTTTGGTGTGCAATAATTGGAGCGATTACAAATCAATATATCTTAGTCTGATAGCATGAGAACTATGTTCAAAGCTATTAATGTGGTTCTTGAAACTATCAAATCATTGTCCAGTTTGGTGAATGCTAGTTGGTGTGATTTCAAATCACTATCATAACATGAAAACAATTTTTAAACCATGTGATCCATAAAGCTATTATGTAACACTTTCAACCACTGTTTGGTAACACAAGTTGAGGTGATTTCAAATCACTTTTCATGTTCTTAGGCCTTTCTTTGTTGATTGGTTTTAACCTTTCCTTGCAACCATGAGATATAAAATAAATCAAAAAAGTTATGAGACCAGGAATTGTACACCATGTGAGATGAAAAATTATGAGCCATATGAAGTGAAGCATCCCTTGCCTCCATTAGCTTGCGAGATCGCTTAGCTTATGGCGGTTTGCTCTTTAATTCGAGAATCAATATTATCCTTTGTACAATTCTTTTCTTGGCAATGTCCTATCAACTAAACTATGTAAAATACTGCATAAACATGTGCCTATTATTGAGAATGACACAAGGGATTTGTGTACTAATGAAGGATGAGTCTACGTTGTATTGTTAATATTCCTTTGTCAATACTCCTTTGGTTATCGAGAGGCAAAGGCTTTGAAACTTGGAAATAGTTCCCATGAGAAATTTTGGAGGAAGACTACTTATTTATGAACCCTATTTCAACCCTTATTGTAATGCCAAAACCAAAATTTATAATAATAATAATATTTTAATAACAATAAATACTAATAGATAAGATAAAGTTTAAAATAACATATGATTATATGCTTATAAAAAAGATAAGTATTTTAATCATAATCAAATTGTTATCCTTAAATCCTAATTATCTTAAGAAGTTTTACTTATCAAAATTAGTTTTCAGAGGCTACTCACATGCTTATCCTTAAGAAATTTTAATCACACGCAAACTCTATTTAGAAGGACATTCTTTATAAATATAAGGCACGTCCCACCTATTTTCACAATTTCTTATCTCTATTCTCTCTCTCTCTCTTTTGCGATCCACAATCCAAAAATCGACAACCACAGTACAAAAGCATCTAAAGTTGTGAAAAGGGCTAATAGAAAACTTAAAGAAGGTAACAAGTTCAAGAAGAAGTGATAAAACATTGACATCGATAAAAGACAAACAATTTTTCCTTAAAAAGGACAAACTATTTTGCTCTGATTCTTGCGACTAACATTAGTAATTGTTAAAATATGGAAATACACTTTTGAAATGAAAGAAGGTGCTACAAAGCATGCTAAATAAAACTTGCATTTTCTAGATTCGAATGAGCATTTGTTTTGCCTTTAATAGATGATACGTATACACTTCACAAGTTCAAAAAAGTAAATATTACAAATTGCAACACAATTTTACTCTATTTTCAAGGTTTACTCATTCATCTTTTGGTATCTACATCCATTAAATCCCGTATTTTGAATAAATCTCTTATTATTATGAAATATATCTTTAAATTACACTTCTTGTTCGTGATATTTGGGTGGCCACATCTAATTCAATTGGGAAGTCAATGAGAAAGAAATTATAAAATAAACCAAACTCATATTTGTCATGAAATTTTCATCAGCCAAAGCAGGCTTGGAGGCACAAGAAAATATAATCAAAGTAGTTGATGTTGATGCACTTGAAGAAAATATTATGTACATGGACGGACCCACCTTGAGGCTAGGGGGGTCATGGCCCCCCTAACTTTTTGATGATCTATTATATATTATATAATGAATATTATTTTAATTTTAGATGTAATAATATTGAACTCCTCTAAATATATAAATAAAAAATATTAAAAATCATAATAAGATCAAATTATTTAATTTCTATTTAAGTGTTATGATTAATGGCTAAATTATATATATTCATATCTTAATTAATATGGTATACATGATTAACCAAATTTATGGTGAACTTACTAAGTTTTGACTTTTTATTTATTATATGTCTAAAATAACTTTTGTAGTATGCATCTTTTTTTTATTTTTTAGCTATTAATTAAATTTATCTTTTCATTAGTTATATTTTGTTTAAATTTATGATAATTTAGTTCTTAAATTTTTATTGTATCAATATTTATCACAATAACTTTATTTGAAAATTGTGATTGAAGACATCGTTGAACATTTTGATCATGATGCAATTTTTTTATTTTATGTTTTCATTTTATATCCCAATATTTATGTCTATGATTGATAAAAAAAATTATAAATAAAAAGATCATATTTATTCTTTTGTATATAGAATGATGAATCTAATTTTTACTTTTTTAATTTTTATCATGAATATATATAAATGAAACATAATAAAAATAAGGTAGCTTTTATCAATTTGTTTCTTATTGTTTATATTGAAAAAATATTGAGAAACTTTTCTAGATAATTTATAAAAAAAATAGATATGCTCTTTTCGAATATAAAAAAAACATAAATATTAAGTTTTTCAATTTATATTTTTTCAATAATATTAGCTATTATAAAATGATTATATTTGTATATATTTTTTCAATTTATATAGTTTTTCCTAATTTCTTTTTTATCATTATTTGTATATTTGATTTCCTAATCTAATATTGTTATTATTTATTTATTTCAGAAATTTTTGTTTATATTTTGATGGTAATCTTTAGTATTATTTTTTTACATTCTAACTTTTATTCGACTTATGTATACATATTAGATATTATTTTTCTATCTAGCGAATCTTTAAAATTATGACAACAATCATAAAAATAAATATTATATTTATAATTTATAAAATACAATATTTCACAACTAATTTTTTATTTCTTAAGAAATGCCACTAATTATTTTAATTATATTTAATAATATTTTAAATATTATTAATTATGAAAATATTTTAGTGTGCACCCACTCATAATAATTTCTGGCTCCGCCACTATGTTCAGGTTACGCAGTATCTCAATGGAAACAAGACTGAAATAAGAATAATTGAGAACTTTCATGAAGCATGCTCAGAGCTGATGCCTTATCAAGAGCAAGAAGCTCATTTGATTTTTTTTAAAGTTCTTGGGAACTTATCCTGCCAATGAAGAATTTCTAGATGGACATATTGTTTTCCTCATTCATGCATTTCTTTTCTCTTAGAAAGTGTAACTTATTGGTGGACTATTATGCACCACTTTTCTACATTAAGATTGTTGAGACTTCTCCACATGAGTTTTATCCCAAGGTCAACCATCGTGAGGAAAGTGATATGCATATACAAAGAGTAACTTTCGTTATAGAAGAGTAACTAGTCTTGCTCATTCAATATGAAATGATGTTATTAAATGAACATAATCAAAGATCCTAAAAAATGGAGGTAATTATCATCGTTTGTACACATTTTCAATAGCAATAAGCTCCGCTATTTAAATTCCATATTGTATCTTGAACGATTGTTTAGTTCAGAAAGTGGTATTCTAATGGATGATAAATTAGTAAATGGATAATGTACCATTTAACGTCGAAAATTTGTCTTTCCGATATTATCTCCTTTTTTTTCTCTACATATATTATGTGGTGTATTTGCATCCTTCATTCTTACATGTTGTCATTGTCATGCATCTCTAAGAGCTTTGCTTATTTGGGTAAACTTTTTTTTTTTCACTAATTTCATTTCAACCTTGCATGCCAAACCGTTCTCTTTTTTTCCTTGGCTTAGTTTTTTATTCGAACTATATATAAATTATTCTACAATTTGATGTGAACTTGCACTATCATTTGTTACTTGGAAAGATTCATTCCTATTTTTTTTTATTGTTATTCATGTAATAGGACAGTTTAAGATAATTGAGTTGTTACCCAAGGAATTCAACAAGGTGGAGCATTATGGCATAGAGGTAAGTTGCCACTTGAGAAATGATTCTTCTAAGTAGGTGATTTAAATTAGTATTTACATATGATTTTTCAGTAATTTACTCCAAGCATTATGTGTTTTAGCGTATCTGAGGGATCAACTTGATTTATTTTGATCGGGTTGAACTACTTGTTGAGTTTCTCTTGTAAGAATATGACAGTTATGGTTATTAGATTGATAACCATCATGATACTTAAGGGACCATTATGATCATGAGATAAAAAATAAGTGTATGTATAATGATCGCAATCAATTGTTAATAAAAGGAGGCATGGAGGGGGATGAATGATGGCAAATGCACACGCCGTAATAGCTCATTGTTAAGAATGAATGACGCTACCTCCGGATGATCTCCAAAAGTTCATCACATTTTCTCTTTCATTGGTACTAAAGCCACTATGCAAGAGACATATTTTGGTTAGTCCCACATGAACAAGTCATGTAAGAGATGCTGGATATATATGTGAGACATGTCTTGAACTTGTCAATACGCATTTTAAAATCATGCAAGTCAATACCGAAAGTGAATAATATCTTGACGGGTCAAGATGTTACATCTCATGATCATAATGGTCTCGTAAGTGTCATGACATTTATCATTCTAATGACCATAACAAACAATCATATTGTTACACTTATTGGTTACTTAATCCTTCTTTAATTAACTTTGTTCTTTTTATACAATGCAAGAGACTAGTGATCACATACAAGGACGGAGCCAAGGTTTATCAGGGGACTTGGCCCCTCTCAAATTTTTATATATTAATTAATTATACACGTCAAAATATAGCAAAGGTAAAAAATATAGTGTAAATATATAGCTTGGCTCCCCTTAGATTTTATAGTTCGCCCGTCTCTAATCATATATGGCCATCTGATCCTGATTAGTGGTGAAAAGTTCCGTAACAAAATAAACATTTGTGGCCTCTGATATTAATCACCACTCCTATGCCCAATATAACTAATATGTGACCAATGGCAAAGAATGAAAAAAACACATGAATTTTTGGCTTTGTGGTTATGTTGGCAAGGCCTTGGCTATGTACATATGTCACATTAATATACTAGTAGGACCGAAAATAAGTCGGCTCATTCGTGAGCAGCTCATGGCTCATGACCTGACTTATATTGAGTCTTACTCGACTTGTCTTGTTAGATAAACAAATCAAACTTAAAATTAAAATTTGACATTTTTATTTATAAAGATTTAACTTGTCTATATTAGGCATATACATAGATGTTATTTATGAGTGTTTATGCATCTTGTAGCCAAAAAAAACTTGGCTGCATATTGCTTAAACTATATAATTAATATATGTAAAACTTAAAGAGTGTTTGAAATATGAATCAAGATTATTAATAATTTTAATTCAAAAAATCAAATTAAAATAGATACAATAAGTCATTTTTATTCAAAATTATTAATAATTTTGGTGCATTAGATGTGTACAATATTAAAGTACACAACACTTTTTTTATATTATAAATAATATATATATATATATATATATGTTAATTAATAAATATAGCTTAATAAGTTAGGTCATATTTTTTAAATTCAACAAATAAACTAGGCCTTTTAAGCCTAATATAAACTTTTGACCCATGTCCACCCTTACATATTAATATGTTACATTCATGAACTATATTATATTTGCTTGAGAGAATCTACTCTTTTTCTATATGAAATACATGTTCTTGAACATACGTAATGGACATGATGTCTCCTTTTAAACTTCGATAAATTTGATTATGGAGGAATTCTAGATTGATTATGGAGGAATTCTAGATACGAGGCCTATCTTCAACATAAAAAGTAAAGACAATGCAATTTCTTATATATACAAGAGAAAAAAAAATTACGTGATGATTACATTGACCTAATATAAAGAAAATAAATTATGTCACCTTTGAAACTTGAACTTTTTAATTTTTTTTTAAAAAAATATAAGGTATCAATTTGACATTCAATCAATCAATACCTGAAAAAATAGAAAAAATAAATTCAAGTGGTTGATTATTTCATAACCAGATGTCTTATAGCGTTCCAATTTTACGATTTGAATTCAATCTCCTCCTCCGGGATTGAGCAGTCTGCTAATTGAACAAAAAATAAAATAAAAATTATTGGATCAATACTTTTGTATTATAATAACGTTATATTAATCAAGTTTGGAAAAAAAATAACGTTATATTGTATAAGATCACGGCCGTTATTCCTTTGAATCCCCAGAAATCGCCTACTGGTTGTAACGGTTTGACTTGTAATTATTCCCTCCAACTTTAAGATGCGAGCTCTCATAACATCACCATCCAATCCCTTTTTATTATTCCCTCCTCCGGTCGTCGCCGGCCGTAATCCCGCCGGTCGGGTGAGATGGGGCTGCGATCGAGCGCGGAGGCGGCCGTCGCCTCCATCGTCTCCGTGCACCCCCACGAGATCCCGTCCTTGATGCACTCCGCCGCCTGCTTCTTCTTCGTAAGTATTTTTTTTCCTCTTATCCTCCTCCTATTCGATGTCCCAATCTCTCTTCCATTTTTTCCTGCATCAAACAGCTTCATTTTTGTGTTAATTTTTGCAGCTTCTGAGTGCTTATTTTGTGATCCTTCCTTTGCGAGACGAGGGCGCGATCTCTCTCGGTTTGAACAATCTCCCGGGTCTTTTCGTGGGATCCCTCGTACTCACGTTGCTCGCAGCTCCTGCGTCTACCCTAATATTTTCGCTGCCCAACCTCTCAAAAGCAAAGGTGAACAATTTAGGCTAAAGTTTTTTGCTGCCTTTCGTTCTTGGTTTAGTAAGCTTAAGTACCTTTCCACCGCAAAAATCTGTTAGCATGTGGTTTTGTCTGGGAAAGAGGATTTTAGATTATGCGGCACATATTGTGCCCTATATCTAGGAGAGACGAGTTGGAGCATCCATCCATTGTAAATGTACATCCAAAACTAAAAAGAAGAAACTTTGAAGGACAAGATAATCAATTATCATGTAGTTTTATTGAGTGCAGTGATAGGGTTTTGGATCAAGGGGCACAAAATTATCCGCTATGAATCTAAGAAGGTACCAAATTCTTCAAAATCGATTGGGTACTAATGTCAATCTTACATATATAGACAGGAAGCTGTTGGCAGATCATGATTTAAGAATTTGAATATTCACGGAAATACATTATATAGAAAATTTTCAGAAAAAATAAAGAATAAAACAGAAATAGCTAAATAAGAAGATGTCATCATCACTGGTGCTCTTTCTTCTTTGGAATCACTCAAAACAGAATTGGGTACAATAATACCAGAATAGGGCATCATCTGTTTCCTTTTATTTAAAATTTCTTGTTTTGACGAGTTTTGATTCTTTCATCAGGAAACTAGATGTTGATTGTTCTTTCTTTTTGTTCACAAATTTGGTATCTTGTTTGCTTAAAAGTAGGGATGATTTTCAAGTTTGATAATGTTTGAAATTGTCGTTTGATGGAATATATGATGTTTGTTCCTCAAATTTTTCAGGCTTTGGTTCTGATACACAGATTTTTTAGTGTGTCCCTTATTGTATTCTTTGTTCTTTGGTATGCCTCCTCTTCTGGAAGTCTTTCTTATACCTCCAAGGTAAGGAGATCAATCTCTTAAAAAGCTCCCAAGTCTTGGATTATTATGGTATTACTTAACAACTTTGAACTATGTTGTATATTATTCGGTAGTCTTCAGAACCTAAGTCAACCTCGTTTATGGGCAAACAAGGAAATTCTACTGATGAAAATCCTATGCATCCTATGGACTGGAGTAACCATGGGTGGTTTTACATTGTAGTCAGAATAAGCTTGTTCCTGTGGGTACGGATTTTTATCTTGGTATATATTTGTGTTTCTCATTTCCACAAATGTCATTTTTAATTTTGGTTGTAACATATTTTTCCTTTTGAAGGTTGCTTTGCTTAATCTTGTAACAATATCTTCAACCTGGGCAAGGATAATTGATGTCATGGATAGTGAGGTATTTTTGCATTTTGGGTAAAAAAAGGAAACAATTTCCACCTGTAAAATTTTAGTGTTTAATCTCTATCAGTGTTCAGTCAGGTTCGAGATTGTTTGGCTTCATTGGTGCTGGAGCCACATTTGGGCAGCTATTTGGATCATTATTTGCAGCAAGCATGGCTTGGCTAGGACCATGTATGTCTCCTTTGCTTTAAAATTTAATGAGTCTCGGTATCACATCTTGGTAGAACTAGGGAAATTGTATATTTGTTTCTTTTGTGCTACCTGTCTTTGACTAGTTGTCCTTTGCAGTTCTTCTCCTATTCTCTGCTCTCTTGATGGAGTTTGCTGCACAATTATCGAAAGGAATCAGCCATGATATACATCATGATTCTGTAGAATTATCAACCACCAGGTAAGAGGAATCTTACTCTTTTATACATTCTTTATATAAGCAAGACAAGGTTATCACTTATCACTTACAACAAGCAACCTTGAATTTGGGTCAGACAATCATTTGCTCATGAAATAGCTTTTAGTTGAATGGGGAGAGGACAGAGTCATTGTTATGCAAACTTTTTTTTTTTGAAATCATTGATATCCAAACTTTCAAGGACTTTTTCTTCTAAGCCGTACAAGACAGGCTGCTTTATTGTCCTACTGGAGCATTTTGAGTAGCTATAGTTGTATAAATTGTTGGACTATTTGTATCTATTTTCTATTTTTCTTTCTATTAATAGTGTCTTTGTCATGACATATTTATTAGACCAGTTATCTTATGTTTTCCCATTTATGTTTCCTTTGTACTCTTTCAAAACTTTTACTGCAAAAATCACATATGTTTTTTTTTCATGTAGAGAACATGTTGTAGATCAGCAATCATTGGAAGATGAAGAGGCATTACCCCTTGTCAAGTTTTCTCCTAAATCAGTAACTCAGATCGTGAAAGCTCGGCCTTTTGTCATGTTGGAAGGATTGTCTCTTATAATGGCATCAACTTACCTCCTGTTTGTCTCCTTATTTTTGTGGCTGAGTGCAGTTGTAGGCTCTTTTTTCTATTTCCAGGTTATCTTCTGAAAACCGTTGTACAATTATTTAGGTACTTTGATGTGAAAGCAAGTATATGATTGCAGTTTTATTAGTAGAGTCGAAGTACAAATACTTGTTTTCTGGTGATAACATTGCTACTATGTTGAATTTGGACTAGATGTATGTTCTGATTTTTAAGTCTGATTCCACAGTTCTTCATCTCTTTTAAAAAGTTATAATTTTTTATAATAAATGATATTTTTTTCCGTATGTGTAATGTCTGAAATATACATAAGATGAAGTTATCTAACTCTTTTCTTGTGTATGTTTTGACAGAAAGTGACAATCATTGCCATGACAGTTGCAAGTCCCCTTGCTAGGAGAAGATTATTTGCATTAATTAACAGTTTCATTGCTGTTTTTATTCTTGCTGGACAACTTACTTTGACGGTAAATCGTTGCTGTCCTTTTGTTATGATATACAAACATTGTTTGACTTCCCCAATTAAGTAATTCAAACTGTTGTAGATGTAAGGATCTTTTGTGGTAGAACTACATTTTGGAACCATAGAATATCCTTTGCTGATTTTTCTTAGTGATGCTCAGTTTCTATATTAGTTTGACATTATATTAATGCTCAAATGCCTGATACTGGCTGAAGTTATTTGCATGATTTGATGCCCCCCAAAGGCATGGCTGCAAACTTCACTTGTTTTAACCTGACTATTTGAAATTTAAAAGTTTGGCCTGGAATGTAAATGGAGTCATTAAATCTTTTATTTAACTACTCCGGAAACTTTGAAGCCAATAGTGGACTTAAATTTTTCTAAATCTCCTTTGAACCACCAAATTTTTTTGTTAGAAAGTAACAGTAGGTCTCTTTACAGAAACAAAACTGCTTATGGGTTTCATATTTCACTTTCTCATCCTTGTCTTTTTTCCTGACAACTTGGCAGGGTCGCATACTTACGGTGGCTGGCATTACGACCGCTATTTGTGCATCCCCACTTGTTGCAACTGTGAATATGGTAGCTCTTGCCATATGGCCTCAGTGGACTGCTGTGGCTGTCTCTGAGACTCTACGGAAGGTGTGTCATGTTAAAGGAGAATCGATTAGGTTCCAAATTTTATTCTAGGCTCTGTTTCACTAGATATTCAATTGAATTATACATTTATCCCACAATCTCTCTGTTCACATTTTTAATTTGATGCCCTCTAGACAAGTTATTTTCTTTATGGCCTCAGTGGACTTTGTGGCTGTCTCTGAGACTCTTCGGAAGGTGTGTCATGTTAAAGGAGAATCAATTAGGTTCCAAATTTTATTCTAGGCTCTGTGTCACTAGATACAAACATTTCCAGTTATAAATCAGTAGCTAAAATGTCATTTGATAAGATAATTTTTCACAACCATCCTCGAACTATGCCGTTTATCCCAACTCGGTCCCCCAACCATCCTCTCCTTGTTCATGTCCCTACTGCCAGCGGAGCATCAGAAGAGGGGAGCGACGACCCCCTCTCTTGTCGCCTCTGCCACTGGCGGCGAGCATCGTGCCCCTTCCGGAACGACGGGAGGGGGCATCACCCTCCTGTTCCTGGCTGCAGGCGGGCGGCGCCATCTTATTTATTTTTTATCATTCGTTATTGTTTAACCAGAAAATAGGTTGTCATTAGTTAAAAGGACTAGTTGAAAAATAAGAAAAGATGGAGGATTGTTTTGACCCGATAAAAAGAGATGGAGGATTGTTTCATTACCAAATGAAATTGACAGACCGAGTTGGGTTGTTGGATATAGTTTTAGACTTGAGTTGGTTCGATGGATATAGTTTTCTTAGAAAGGGTTAATGAGTATAATTGGAGGATGTTTGTGAAAATCTACCCTTTGATAAGAACATCTTATCATAAGGCTCACCCTGAAAAGAAAACTAATGCACAAGGCTTATAGAATTGATGCAAATGGAACTATCTTGTGAGCTATTTTGGGTCAAAGAAATAGCTATATCTTTCGTGGTGAAAGGGTTTATATAGAGAACATTGTACAAGTTGCAAGGTCCTTGATAATGAGTTGGGAAGCATTCGATGAGTACTTGCTGCAATTGTACATGATTTTTTGTAGCTACAGACATTGTCTAAAGTTAGATGGTTGACAATGCAAATGGAAGAAGTAACACTTAGCATTATTGGAATTGGTACTGGATAATAACTTCTGAAATGTAGGTTCATCTATTTAACAATGTCCAATGACATCTTTCAAAGAAAAAAAGAACAATGCCATCCAATTTCTAAATTCTCATTTAGTATTGTAATCTCAAATAGTTTGAGTTTGCTCTCTCAAAAAAATATTTAGAGTTTGATGTTTGAGCTTGATACATTATTATTATTTCTACTCTAAGGCCAACCCTTATTGATTCTCTGTGACTGTATGTTTGCAGGTGACTACATATGTGGTAGCAAGACCCGGGAGGGAACTTCTATTCACTGTTGTTTCACAGGATGAGAAATACAAAGCCAAGGTAACTTGGCATCTTAAACAGAAATCAACAATCATCTACCAAAATATATGAATGAATTTTCAAGAAGTATTAGCCCTCGAACAAACTTTTAAGAAACATTAACCCTCGAAAAACTTTTTCATGAAACATTAACGGTTTCATGAGAAGTTTTTCCCATATATGAACTTCATATGGCAGTAATAAAAGGCAGCATAAGGTACACAATAATCTTGACATTCTTCTCAAAAGCCCACAAAAAACAATAGTCTTACCCATATCAGGTTAAAGTACAAAATGGATTTTCAAGAAATACGAAACAGGAGGTGCATTCAATGAGTTTCTTCTCTGAGCAAAATAAGTTAGCAGGAAGACAGATCTACAACCATTGTCTGGTTTAATCTCATTTTTGGATATTTAATGTTCTTTGTAGATCTTCATAGATGTTATTGTTCAAAGACTTGGTGACGCAACTGCTGCTGGAATATATAAGCTTCTCTTTGGCAACCTTAATAACACAACATCGATGGTGTCTCTTTATGCATTACCAGTAGGTTCTTTGATCCTCATGTACATTCATAGACAAGAAAATACATTTTTGATCCATGATGATGTTTATATCTTCCAGGTTATTTTTGTTTCTCCTTCTTTTGGCTAAACCTTTTCTTAACCATCCTGTCTTCTGTTTTTGGCGCTTGTTCACAATCTTTTAGCTTATATTATTTCCTTATTAATTATTTGGATTTAAGGTGGTCAATAACAATCAACCATTTTATTAGCAAGTAATTCAAATGCTCATGTCATGATACTATGATGTAATCACAATTCATAGCACTTCTTTTTCGAAAGAATTCTAGCACCTATTGAATATTTAGATGCCTTTATCAATGCAACATGGTGTCGGTTCAGCTTATGCTTACTCTAGTGAAGGTCAAGATTACAACATGGTCATGTTAATTTTTCTCTAGTCCGTCCATTCCTGCCTATCCTGATATATATGCAATTGAAAGATTATTCTGAACCCATATGCAAAAATTAAGGAAAAAAAAGAGAGGAGATAACCATGAAAAAAATGGCTTGCATTTTAAGAAATTACTGATGTTTTATATACTCTTGCTCTAGTAAAGATTCTTCAAAAACAGTAGTAGTCTGAAATTTACAACGTAGTATATCCATGTAATGTCGTTAGCATATGGAACTGGCTAATCTGATAAATTCTTTTTTTATATCAGCTATGCATTCTGTGGTTTGCCGTAGCGTTTCACCTTGGAAGACGCCAAACAGGCCTTGCTAAACTGCAGGTTGCTACAATTTCCTAATTTAAACCAGTAAGAAACAGTGTAATTTTAAGTTTTCATTTCTCTATACGATGCATCCCTCAACTTGACGAATGCTGTTTTAGAACTCTATTGTTGTTTAATGTTGCAGAAAGCATAATATGACATTCAACACAACCAGGAGGCTGTCTGTAGTGTATCAATTGACACTGATGGAGGTTGTAGATTGCTATTTGGGCTGGTCGTCAACAGAAGTCCAACTACGTCTCCAACAATCTTCAACAAAAAATACAATGAATGTTTTCTGGGCATTAAAGCCCAAGTGCAGTTTTGACTAACAAACAACTGAACAGCATGAAGATTGTACTCAAAATAAGTCCTTCGCCTCGTTATAGAACGGGATTTGGCATCTGAAAAATTGTCAAATGTCGTCAAACAAGTTATGGCAACATATATTCGATAGTACTTGATTTTTTTTATTTTTTTTGTTGTAAAATGTACAGGCACATTGCTCTTTGCAAGTTACATTATGTAGCTCCGTTGGTGATACAGTATCAAGTGTTTTGGATTTGTTTTATTCGGCTATAAGAGTATACTTCAGATAACATTACTGGTTCAGTTATACTTATGGAAAGGTCAAAATATCTGAAGCCTTTTGTATGAAATTTCTTACCTCGATTTTGTTTCAAAATTCGAAGAATCTTGTTAAATTAAATCATGTTCACTCTAACAGAGAAAAAAAGAAGAGGAAAAGAGAAACTTGACATGCAGTCCAAAAAATTGCCACTTTTGAGGACAATAACGATGATATACATCATGATGTCCAAGAACAAGATGGCTGTTGAGGCAGTTGGGAGGTAATGCTCACACGGACTATAAAATATGAAAAAGGTCCTTTGTGTTGTTCAAGTGTGCAATCAGACCATCCGCATCAGGGGACACAAAAAGAAAGGAAATGCAGAGTAGGTTGGAAAATGTAAAAATATACTACATACAAATTATTTTCGCTAACAATCCCTTCAATTATAATTTTTTTATATATAATTTTAAACTATAAATTTATCAATTTTAATCTTTGAACTTATGTCGATTTATCAATTATTTCCGTTAAACTTCATCCAAAATTTTGTTAAAGTTATTTTTTATTAATTATGAAATGACAATTTTATTCTTTTCTTTTAAATATTATAAAAATATCTAAAAATTAAAAAAATAACTTGATCAAGATATTTTATAATTAACAAAAAAATATTATTAAATAATATTTTGATCATTGTTTTTTTACAATTTTTTTATTATATTAAATAATTAAGGGTACGAATGGTATTTCATAATTATTAAAAATTAATTATATAGAATTATGATTAAAATCTAACGAAAGGACTAGCTTAATAAATCGAAATACGTTCAAAGATCAAAATGAGTAAATTTATAGTTTAGGGTTAGATGCGAAAAAAAATATAATTGAAGGGGTGTTAGTAAAAATAACCTTTTATATATATAGTGCACATTGTAGTATACGCTATTGCAACAACTACATAATAGTTGTTGCAATAGCGTATACTACAATGTGCACTATATATATAAAAGGTTATTTTTACTAACACCCCTTCAACTATATTTTTTTTCGCATCTAACNATGTGCTCACATGAGATTATCGCGCATGCCAACAAGTCGAACGACGATGCGGAGTTGTTGTGTTTGTTGTAGCCACAAAAGCTGTTGGAACTGAACGTGAAATCGTCGGGTGAGCAGTCGTTTGAAGGGGGCGGAGTGCAGCAGGCGATATTATATATATATATATATATATATATACATATATATACATATACATATACATGTTTTATCGATGATTATGATTGTTGTAGTTGTGACCACCGTGGCCACATGTACTGGCCCGAGATTATCGCACATGCCAAAGAGTCGAATGGTGATGCAGAGTCGTTGTGTTTGTTGCAACAAACGCGCCACAGAAGCTGTTGGAACTGAACGTGAAATCGTTAGGTGAGCAGCCGATTGGAGGGGGCGGAGTGCAGCGGGCGACGCGACTATATATTGTATCGGACGTGTGCAGGGAGCCCCCAATCGCGCAGGCGAATATTTTCTTCTCTCTCTCTCTCTCTCAAGTTAACAATGATATCAGAGCTATCAATTCCGGCGACATCTCTTTTCTCCTTGTCGGCATCGCAATGCTATTTTCTCCCCTCAAATTCGAGTCATCTCAACCCCTAGTGTGCACTTCAATCTTCCTTCGTCCTCTTTGACGTTGATTCATCACCGGATCACAAGGTTACCGCTTCTTGGCAAAAATCGCCGACGAGGAGGAGGTTCAAATCACGCGACTTTACATCAAATTGACAACTCTAAAGTCTTCGACACGTTTGGCGATACCTTCGGTATCTCCTGACCAATGCAACGATCACTACCGGGGGAGGTTCCCTTGGTAACGTCGGTGAAAGGTGGTACGCGAGGTTGAAGATGAACAGTGTTCTTCTCAACCATCACCCGATATTGTTGTAGGTCGTCTGATCTTTCTATCCTCTTGTGATCTTGATCGTCGATTCACGTACATTTTTTTATAAAAAATTGATCTATTTTTAATAGATGTCAATCCGTACATAGTCTAATCTGGTCCGTTAAAGTTATGTGCTTAGATCGATTAAATCAGAGTCGTCCATTATTTTAATATATATAATCTAGGACTTCTGCTTAAATATATTGCATGATTTAATCTGTGTCGTATATCTATATTTGCCTTTAATCTGAAACGTTATAACCTTATTTGAATATGGACCCTAAGATCCGGATCCGATAATTTTTTTTAATCTAAGCCGTTTGTTTCTTACAAGATACATGTTTTGATCACAACAGTAGATCCATGCATGATTAGATCCCAACTATTATAACATTATCCGAATTTTCAACCGTAGGATTAATATATGATATTTATGATCTGATCACAGCCGTTCAGTCTTATCTGTTGTTGATTTATTTTAAACGGTTGATACATATTAGATTACATCTGAACCATTCATATCTTATATCTGATATGAACCATAGGATTAAACTTATTAAAATTATTATAATCCTAGCCATCCATTTATATAACTTGTTTATTCTGAATTTTTTCCGGCCCACATATGTTTTTATGAAAGCCCATTACATTTTGTAAATTAAGAAAGCCCACCAGAGTAATTTTTATTTTGTCTTTGTTCGTGGATTGCAGAATTAATTACAGAAGTGATTAAACATAATTATTGTTTTATCTCCGGTAATTGATACATATGATTCTAATTGTTATTTAGATTACTGTTCAATATTTTACTGTCGGATAAATATTGCTTAATTATGCAATAAATTTAGTTGTTGTTCCACATATTCTTTAACATTTTTTTACGAATATAGTTATTGTCTAAATATTCTAGAAGTTAACATAATACTTAATTTTAAACTTTTTTTAACCATTTTCGGACGAAAATTAATTTTATGTCTTTTATTAAAATTATTTTCGAACGAAAATTATTTTTTTTGTTGAGGAAAATAAATTTCAAATTTTCTGTTAAAATTAATTTCGGACTAAAATTAATATTATTTTTCTAAATTAATTTCTGACGAAAATTAATTAATCTTTTGTTAAAGTTAATTTTGGACGAAAATGAATTCTTCATTTTCTGTTAAAATTTATTTTTGTTGACGAAATTTAATTTTATATTTTTGTTAAGATTAATTTATTACGAAAAATTAATTAACTTTTGTTAAAGTTAATTTTGGACGAAAACTAATTCTTCATATTTTGTTAAAATTATTTTATTGACCAAAATTATTTTTATATTTTTTTACGATTAATTTCTGACAAAGAATAATTATTTTTTGTTAAAGTTAATTTTGAACAAAAAATAATTCTTCATATTCTGTTAAAATTATTTTATTGATTAAAATTAATTTTATATTTTTGTTAAATTAATTTCTGACGAAAATTAATTTTGTTGAAGTTGTTTTTAGACGAAAATTAATTTATTATCTTCTATTAAAAATTAATTTTTTGCACATTTTTCTGTTGATTTTTTTGGAGATAAATTTATAGTACATATAATTTTAATTATTTTTCTTTTCCACGACAATAAGTTTAATTATTTTCTTAGAAAAATATCAAAATTCATGGTCGCGGAACTAGTCAAATTGGATCGTTTTAGCGGCGCCAACTATGATACTTGGAGACGTAGAATTCGATTACGACTCATTTCATGATGGTCTCCAAAACTTCATAGATGCAGCCCCACCAATACTTGCAGATGGAGCCATTGAGGAACAAAAGGCAGCTCATGCCGCAGTCATGGAGCAACGAAAGTTTGGTGATAAGAAACTTATGATCTTTGTATTGATGCATATGAAGAACAACCTGATTAGATTCTTTGAGACCTATAACAATGCTTATGAGCTTTGTACAACTCTCAAAGATAAATATGCATCCAAGAGGGATATGAATATTTAGTTGTTGTTGCATAAGTACACTACATGTAAAATGAGGTCAGATGAAAATGTGTCTGACCATGTGAACAATATGATTGTAATGGCTAAGGACTTAGAACCTGCAGGGTGTGCACTGTCAGAACCGCTGCAAATTACTTAGGTGCTCAACATTCTCCAGTTTGCTTTTGACATGACAGTCACAACTTTGCATGTCAATGAGTCAATTAAGAAGGTTGTTGAACTGCCCTCCATCTTGGCTATCGGGCGGGACATGGCTAAAGGAAAGAAGAAGACTGACATCTTCGAAGCAGAGGAGGCTGCTGAAGGGGTGGAGAAAGAGGCACATGCTATGCACCATCGGCCCAAGAAAGTCAGGCCATCCTTCAGCCCCAAGAAAAAATAGTTCAAACCTAGGACAGAGCGCAATGTGCCAAAAGGAGCTTGTTTTGCTTGTGGGAAGTTTGATAATTTTCAAGAGCATTATCCCAACAAGCAAAAACAAGACGACAACAATGGTTTGTCTGGCAGACAAGGAGGCGGAAGACCAAATAAGGGAGTTGACACTAGCAAATCCTTATATGCTAAGGTGGTAGAGTGTATCGCAACAACGACAGACATTGAAGGGTGGTGGATCGATTCTGATGCGACCCATCATATTGTCAAGACTAAGGAAGACCTTATTGACTTTAAGAAAATTGCAAAACGGGAGCAGAGGATCTATATGGGCAACAACACATACCTCGATGTTGAAGGTATTGCTGAGTATAAGCTAGACCTAGGGGATAACTTTGTAGTACTCAAGAATGTGTTGCACGCACTAGGAATAAAGCACAATTTGATATTTGTTCATGTCCTTTTACAAAAGGACTTTGAAGTTATGTTTTATAATGGTCGGGTCACTATAGGCAAGAACAATAAGGTGTATGCAATAGAAAAATATGTAACCGATCATGACATGTTCTGCTTGAACGTTGTTAAGTCTAATGAAATAAAAGACTCTTCTCAGTATTCTCTGTGTTATATGTCTGACTATGATCTCTGACATGAGAGGTTAGGACATACGAGAAACTAAAAAATAGAACAAATAAAGAAAATAAATTTAGTGTCCAACATCTTTGGTGCAAGGACAATGTCATGTGAGCATTGCTTGATCGGTAAAATGACAATGACCCTTTTTGGTGTGGGAACAAGGTCAACTGAGTTGTTGGAACTAATTCATTCAGATATTTTTTAACTTCCTACTTATAAGGGGAAAGAGTAATTTATTTTATTTATAGACGACTACTCTATATTTTGCTATATATACCTCTTAGAGAGAAAGTCAGAAGCTTTCGAGACTTTCAAGATGTACAAGGCACAAGTTGAAAAAAGGTTAGGAAGACATATCAGGTGCTTGATGACAGAGGAGAAGAGTATACCTCTTAAGAATTTGATAGTTACTGTATTTTAGAGGGCATACATAGGCAGACTACGATACCATATATGTCATAACTTAACGGTGTGCCAGAGAGAAAAGATAGAACTTTGATGAATGCAGTGAGATGTATGTTGTCCCACTTGGGTATGCCAAAGTACTTTTTTTTTGTGAGACTTTGATGATCACGAGTTGCATACATAACATAATTCTCACCAAGTCCGTAGAATCGACGCCATATGAGCCGTGGAATGGAAAGAAACCCGTGATGTACCATCTCTGAAAATTAGGATGTAAAGCGCACGTCTTGATTCCTAGTCAACTTAGGGACAAGCTGAACTTGAGGACAAAAACGTGCAGGTTTATTGGATATAGTGAACAACCCAAAGGATACAGATATTTTCATCAGGAAAAAGGCCTCATAGAGAATCGTGATGCTACTTTTCTTGAGAATGAAAAGGAGCAGGTTAGGAAGAATGATGATCCCCTCACGATTCTAAGAGACGATGGAGACAACTCAGATGATCCATTGTACTATCCAGTAGTGAAAATTGATGCTCCACCTCTGAATGAGATATCCTTGGATGTAATGGAATTGAGTACTTCCACAAGTATAATCGAAACCAAGCGACCATGGTCAACACCCGCACATTTGGATGATTATGTTCTGTACGAGTGTGAGGCATCGTATTACTCCGTTGACATTCAGATAGAGGATAATACAGATCATATCACCTACAAAGAAGCGATTGCTTCTAGTGAATTGGAGTCATGAGCGGTCACCATGAAAGCTGAATTGGTGATGACAGAAAAGATACACTTATTTAGGTTGATCCCATTCCTATAAAGCTTACCCCGATAATCCCTTTTTGATTTCAATATATACCGATTTGTTTCCATTTTTCCATTTTCTGAATGATCGGTATCATCACTATTGATTCTTGGGAATATAAGC
>LTAE01004488.1:13196-45386 GCA_001647135.1 Pontederia paniculata | reverse complement strand
CCCCCCCCCCCTCTTGATGCCATTCCAGATCCAACATCATTCTATAGTGGGCGAGGTTCGGAAGGCTTGCACCTGGTACCAGATCGATTCGGTGTTGGATGTCTCTTAATGGTGGTAAACCAGGTGGTAGTTCTTCTAGCATGATGTCTTTAAATTGATCTAACATATTCTGCAGCGAGCTAGGGACGTCAGAAGAGTTAGAACTCCTTGGCTTCACCAGAACAACAAACAATTTTTGAGCAAATCGAGCTTCTGCACGAAATTCTTTAGGTTCAACTATCATACATGTGCGGCTATTGGGTTTAGGTTTTGACTGAATTCCTTCGGTAAGAGGAGCTAATGTGATATGATGTCCATCCTTTTTAAAAGAATAGGAATTAGTACAACCATGGTGAGTAACACTGCGGTCAAATTGCCAAGGTCGCCCAAGAATCAGTTGACATGTATCCATAGCCACTACATCACAGACGAGCTCATCTTTGTATCTTTTTCCAATAGAAAATGCGACTTTGCATGTAGCTGAAACTTCAATTTCAGTATTCTTCTGAATCTACCCAATCTTATAAGGGGAGGGGTGAGGTTCTGTCTCCAACTTCAAACGGTCCACCATCAGTTGTGATACTATGTTGTCCGAGCTTCCGCTATCAATAATTATATCACAAAGTTTACCATTGACAGTACCACGTGTTCGAAAAATATTGTGTCTTTGAATGTCATCTTCCTTCTTTGATGTGATCATGAGGCATCAGATTACGTAGGCCACATATTCACCTTCCTCGTCTGCGAAATCAATGTCATCAGCATCCTCATCTTCATCTTCTTCACGATTCATCAATGCTTTTCCTTGTGTTAGATTCACAGCTGGACGTTGGGGACATTCGTTGGACCGATGTCCAGGACGACGACATCTATAACATGTGATGGTATTTTGCTGAGTATATGAATTGCTCGCTCTTCTTGTCGTCGAAGTGTTGTCTGCTATGTTACTAGCTGGTTGATTATTTGTTGTCGTAGAGGTTGCACCTTTCAATACAGTTGGATTTTTTGTAGTATCCCTGGCAGAATTTCGTTGTAACTGAGGCCTACTGAACAAGGGTGCAACACGTGGTCCTCGTTCAATTTGTCGCTCCATTCTTTCGGCAAGAGAGATACTATCAGCTAATGTATAGGTGATTTGCTCTTCGACATGGTCACGAACATTGGAACGCAGGCCATTGACAAATCGTGCAATTTGTTGCTAGTCACTTTCCATTAGGTCATTACGAGCAGTTAGACGAAAGAATTCAGTTGTATAATCAGCCACAGTTCGAGATCCTTGACAACAATTGCAGAGTTGTTGGTATAAGACCTGCTGATAATCAGGTGGAAGAAACCATGCTCTAATCAACTTCTTCATCTTGTCCCAAGATTGAACAGGTTGTTTCTGTTGCCGAAGACGCATTACCTACACTTGATCCCACCAAGCTGAGGCTCCAGCTTTTAGTTTGAAGGCTACCATCTTTGCTTGTTTATGTTCTGGAACATAAACATTGTCAAAAAATCTATCAACTTCCGAGAGCCAGTCAAGAAAATCCTCCATATGAAATTGTCCATTGAAAGTGGGTATTTCCATCTTCATATGATAACCTTGTCTGTTCAGCGCAAATTGATCATCATCTTCGTGTTCTTGTTCTGCACCCCGAACATGTTGGAAACGTTGATTTCGGAGTGGTTGTCTCGGTTGCTGTTGAGGGGGAACAGGTTGTACACGGGGAGGCAATATATCCTGTAGCAACGTCATGACCTCATTAAATCGTCCATTGAGTTGATTGAGCTCATCCTTTACTCTGTCAAATTCCGCACATGTGGGAGCATCGCCCATGGTGTAGATGATGAATAGCGACTGCGTAGACAATGGTTACTGATACCAACGGCCACGTTGCAGAATTAGGGTTACTGTAGCAACGCAGTACTGTAGCGGTACTCTAGCACCGCTACTGTAGACGGGTGGATGATATCAAAATTAGGGTTTGGGATGAGGGTAGATCACAATCGGATCGATTGATTGGCTCTGATACCAATTGATGTGGCAAACACAACGGCACAACAGCGGAAGTAATTCCTGCGGGTCAACGTAGCAACCTGATACGATTACGCATTAAAACTGGCACACATAGAAGATAATTGTGACACAAAGTTGTCAAGAAAACATAGCACCAGACGAATCTGCACTGCAACTAAGGAAGAAAGAAGCCAAACCAATTTTTGAAAAGTCTGAAAATAATAATCCAGCAAACAACTCAGTTGTCCTCCTTTTATAGGATTTAGCAATACAAGTTTTACTCTAATTAGGACTCTCAATAGACTAAATAAGGAAAGTTGGACTCAATAAAAATTAAATACTAAGAGCAACTAAATTTCTAAAATAACTCAGACTTGGACTCCAAGTAATCTCATGTCTTGTAGGCTGCAACACCATCTCCTACATCAATAATATAAGAAAAAAATGTAGGTTATTAAAAATATAAATATAAAAATATTATTCTTCTTATATGATTAAGATTTTATTATTGTTGGTAGCACATCTAATTTAACATGATATCAAAATTAGAGATCCGTAGTTCAAGTTTCGATGTCACTTGTTGCTCTTCTTATATGCTTATCATTTTAGGTTTATTGATAGCACATTTAATTTAACTTAAGTAGGAAGTATCATATTATTTATCTTTTCAATCGTACGATATTAAATCTACGACGAATAAATTTTAAGAAATAAAAATAATTTAATATATTTAAAAAAATAATAATATGATGCTGGCTGTTTAACTAAGGATGATATATGTTAAATCCAGAATATAAATAACGGATCGAGAGACATAACGGCAGATGAATGAACTCGCACGCGCGGCTCGTGAAAGTGGGCCTAAATCGCCACCCGGTATGGGCCACCGTCCTCCTCCAGGCGTACGTTGGCGCTTCCGCCGCCGACTCACTAACCTGCGCCCGCGGGGTTTTCGACGACGTCCCTTCCGGCGCACGCGACTCCTTCCTCTGGAACGCGATCATCTCCGCCCTCGCGCGCTCTCCCGCCGACTCCCTCGATGCCATCCGCCTCTTCTCCGGCGCTCCCCTTGACGTTCTCCACGGCAACCCCTTCGCCTTCGCCTCCGCCGCCCGCGCGGCCGCCTCCATCGCGGACCCCCTCCTCGCCCGCGCCCTTCACGCCGCGGCCGTCGTCCACGGCTTGCACGTCAATGTCGTCGTGGCCACCGCCGTCCTCGACGCGTACTCGAAATGCGTCGACCTCGAGTCGTCCCTCAAGATGTTCGGCGCTATGCCTGAGAGGAGCGGCGTCACGTGGAACGTCATGATCGCCGGGTGCGCGAATGCCGGGGCGAGCGCCTTCGCCCTGGAGCTGTTTCGTCGCGTGAGGTGCGCCGAGCTCGACGTCGACGCCGACGAGTTCGCCATCGCCAGCGGCCTGACTGCGTGCACGGGACTGAGTGATCTGCGGACGGGAACGCAAGTCCATGCGTTTGCTGTGCTCTCCGGCTTTGAGACGGACCGTGCCGTCCGGAGCGCTCTGGCAAACATGTATTTCCGGTGCGGCGACGTCGAGAGCGCGGAGAGAGCGACGGAAGGGAGAGAAGAGACTGCAGCATTGAAGCTGATGATGATTAAGGGGTATGTGTTCAATGAGAGGTTCCACAACGCCGTCGATGTTGCCGTTCGTCATCCCGGCGGGTTTACAGAGCTCGCCTTGGCCGATCGCAGCGTGCTCGCTTCCGTTTTGACCGCTTGCGCGCGTCTTAAACTGCACAGACTTGGGAAACAGGTACACGGGCTTATGATCACGATGCCTTCAGATGCGTCTTGCTTCTCTTCCACAGGTGACAGCGCTGTGCTCTGGAGTGCTTTAATGGACATGTATTGCAAATGCTCCAACGTCAAAGAAGCTCGAACTATTTTCGACAGCTTACAACCGAAGCACGTATCACATTGGAACTCCATTATTGCAGGGTGCAGTCACGCAGGTATGCTCGAAGAGGCTCGTGATTACTTCAAAGCAATGCCACATAAAAATGTTGTGTCATGGACTGCCATGATCTCTGGATATGTGAATCACGGATCACCACAAGAAGGATTAAGTTTGCTGGCAAAGATGCATGCAGAAGGTGGAACAGTTCGGGCCAACTGCTTCACCTTCGCCACTGCACTGGATGCTTGCAGTCGTCTTGCAGCTAAGGATTCAGGCAAGCAGATCCACGCTCAAGTAATAAGAACGATGGCCGAGGACGTAGCAAGTGACAATTTGATCGTGGCTACTGCGTTGATCGACATGTATTCCAGGTCAGGCAACTTGGACTACGCTCGAAGGGTGTTCGACGGTATGACCGAGAGGAACGTAATCTCCTGGACGGCCATGATCACAGGCTACGCCGCCCACGGTCTGGGTCGGGAGGCCATCGAGGCCCTGGAGCAGATGATGACCAGCGGCGTCGAGCCCAACGGCGTCACGTTCGTGGCCGTGTTGACTGCTTGCAGCCATTCCGGCTTAATTGCCGAAGGTTTGCACTGCTTCAAGCTTATGACGGAGAAGTACTGCATTCGTCCGTCCGCGGATCACCACACATGCATCGTTGACATGCTCGGACGAGCTGGGAAACTCGCAGAGACTCGCGAATTTTCCGGCGCGATCGAATTGGGGGATGAGGAGCACGACGCTTCGACTTGGGGCGCATTGCTGGCTGGGTGCAGCTTGCATGGGGACGTAGAGCTCGGAAGCAAATTAGCCGCAAGGATGATAGAGCGGGGCCTGCAAACTTCCGAGGCGTACGTTGCTTTGTCCAACATATATGCGTCCTCTGGGATGTGGAACGAGGTGCATGGCGTCAGGGAGATGTGGCGCCGACGAGATGTTGCTAAAGAACCTGGCCAAAGTCTGATCTGAAGCTGCCGAGCATTTCTCCAAGGTGTGTTCATTTGTTTTTTTTTTTTCTGTAATTTTGTAAACAATTTTGCTACATTCTGATCATAGACAAAATGTCGATGAATATTATAAATAACTGTATTCATTTATCATATTATCTTCATTGATTTCACTTCATCTTCTAAAAAAGTATGTGTAGATTAATAGTCATGACTTCAAAAAGATATTCATTGGATTGGTTGGTTCAACTATTAGTACATTAAAACATGACAAGAGGGAATTACTAGTGGAAAATTTTATGGCATTCACTTGAAGACATTTATTAGTCACGAACTTTATTTGTTTTTTTTTTATTTTAATAAAAATATTATCTTTCAAAAAGTGAATTTCTCACTTTCTAATTTCTATAAATTAAAATTTTCAAATGTTTGTTCTCTCACTAATCCGCTTTCTCTTATATTTCCTATACTATTTTCTTTCTATGTTTTCAAGCACCTACCAAAAACATTAATTTTCTTTATATATTTTAAATTGTCTATCAAATCACTTTCCTAAAAGTTTTTCGCATGAGGTTGGAGAGCCTACTTAGCACTTTTGCTAAGTAGGCTACTTAGCGATTATTTAATTCGTTAAATTTAATTTTGATGGTACAAGATCAAATTTAAAAGTTTAAAATGTATTTTAAAATTTTGATATTGTATCGTAAAAAATGAATCTAACGGTCTCGATCATCGTTAAGTAGTCTACATAGAAACAAACATAATTTTAATGAGCTAATGTGATTAATGTGGAAAAGAAAATGTGAACAATAGTCAATTTGATTTGCACAGATGATTAGCGGGTTTGTGTCCCGAGTTGAAGGACCAAGAGCTAGTAGCTCGAAGTTCGACTCTCACAATCCCCAATTTGATTAGGATTTACCTTCGTCGCGTCTATTCGAATACTCGATTAGTCGGGTGCTAGTAGTCTTGAACAAGGAGAAAAAAAAAAAAAAGAAATTGTGAAAAATCATCACAGAAGTCGAAGTGTAGTTTTTAAACTAAATGTGACCTTATTATATTACTTAGATTTCATGTTCATCAATGGAGATTTAAGTAGCTATCACGAATTAGTATCCAGTGTCTGAGCCGATAATTAGTATAATTACAAGTGTCATTCAAAAATAACATTAATCAAAGTCAGATTATAAGAAAAAATAATGAATTAAACATAATGAAATTGTATACTTGGTTAAAAGAGAATGGATTGCTTAATGACAACAGAGTGGAAGGAAAAAAAACTAATGATGTATGCAATTACAAAAAAAAAGCTAGATTATTATATAAAAATTTACACAAACTTTGTTTACTAAAATAATAAATATATAACAAATAAATTATAAAAATATTATTTACTGAAAAGAAAATAAAGGTTAACTAAAAAAATATTGTATAAAAAAACATATACGAAATTTATAAAACCATGTAATATATATAATATATACATATAACAATTGGTTTATTCAATTGTTTAAATATTTGAGATAGAAAAATAGTTGAATATTAGTGATTTTATAAGAGGAGAAAATTATAATTTAAATAATAATAATAAAACTTCAATGATTATTTCCTGCAAGTTTTATAAAAAAAAGGTTAAAAAATATTATATAGAAAAGATATATGCAAGGTTTATAAGGTGATATAATTAATAAGTTGAACAAATATATTAATCTATTTATAATTAATATATTTAAGATAGGATATTAATGATTGAAATGAGATGGAAATTATGATTTAAATAATAAAAATAATTCAATGGATATTGCACATTAGTATGGAAAAAAAGTCCAATAATCTACGTTTATACACGTGAAGACACGAGAACTCACTCACGTTTCGCCATTATTGGTATCATAAATACATATTTAATCAAGTTTGGTTGACACACATAATAATAAGATGTGTCTCAGATTGAGGAATCGAGAGTTAGTAGTCTTGAATTTGAGAGACGAAGGGAAAGGGGTTCAAGGGTGTGTTTAGGTCAGCTGTGCTAACCAAATACAAAGGTCTTTAAATTTTTGTGACAAAGTCACCAAAATATTTTCTAAAAAAATCACATGTATACAATATGTTATGATATGTTATTTAATTTTTTTTATAATAATATTAGTTTAAAATGTGCATCCCTTCAATAACTTATCTAGCTTTGCTCTTGGCCCCGAGCAAATACAAAAAAAAATGATAAATATATATTTATTTTTTTATCATTTAAGAAAATTACGAAATTGATGTTACTAAATCTTAGATTGAGAACTTAGAAAACTTGAAAAATAAAAATAGAGGCACAACGTTTTTAAATAATTGCATCGTAAAACAATTCAATTTGAATATTTTAGTTTATTATGAGTGATTTAAATTAAAATTATTTTACTTTAATTTTCACTGTTTACAATGAATAATTCTAACATTGTACATTCATTAATCTTTAAAAATTAGTTCATTTTTAAGAACGGATAAGGATGAATTTGGCAAACCTCGCGCATTAAGTAATCGATAACAGATGACAACTAAGCAACCCGAAATTAAAAGCTCAAGGTTTGACTGTGCCCTTACAATTATTTTTGTTTTTGTTCTTATCGGAAACACAAAAAAAGCATTCTTCTAGAAAATAATTTTCATATTCATTATGGTTCATATCAAATTTCTTGCCGTTACACTCGGCATCAAATTTCATTTAAGGAAGTCTCAAACCATTCAAAAGACAAACAAAATTTCATTACGAATTTTTTTATGATAAAAAACTATTTTTTTGTTTTTTAAGATGCAAAACTATAATAAATTTTTCATAATTAATATATGATAATAAACTATCAGCAGCAATTTGTTAAATTTATGACAAAATTAAGAATGGTTCAGTGAATAACATTGTGACAAAGAATATATATATATATATATATATATATCTTTTTTGGAGTAACGAAATTTGCATTAGTTGCGAATAAAATTAATTGGGATTACTATTGAAATAAAAGAAATCGAGAGAAGAATTCATAAATCGGAAGAAGAAAGAAAAAGACGTTTGCTATAATAGTTTAATGAGAGAGAGAAAAAAATACACATCCATTATAAATTAAAAAATGATTTATATTTTCACTAAACTCGAATTATAATTTAAGAACATAAATAATTAAAGAGAAAAAATAATCTAAATTAATGATAATATTCATTGTTATCTGTCAATTGATTTCTAATAATTTAAAATGATTAACATTTAATAATTAAGAGATATCAAATTAATGAGGTTAGTTGGCCCCCAAGGCCTGAGCCGCCTCTGAACTCGGTGTAAATTCTTCTTTCCTTATAACAAGTACAGTAAAATCACAAGTCAATGATCGAAAATCCTATACAATAAAAAAATTAATCAAATTAATGATTTATTTTAAAATGTAATTCTGAAAATAATAGTTAAACATAATAGATCAATTATTATTCTTTAAAGAAAGTGATAAAAATGATAAAAAAAGAACTATCTGAATTTTTATCTTTCTCCTCCAGTTTAAAATCTTATTTCATGCAAACCTATAGCGTTTCATCTATTTAATATCTGATAAAAATAAAACGTAATAAATAAAAATATCATAAAATAATTATTTATTTTTATCTTCGTATTTTTTCTTTTTTCTTTTTTTATTCTTTTATAGTTACACATATTTAAAAAAATTAATTTTTTTATATCGAAAAAAATATTATAAAACAATATTTTTTTTAAAACAAACAGGCCCTTGTCTCTTTTTATTTATTTCGTGCATATTTTGAGTAAATTTACAATACTTATTTTTCCCGGATTAAAGTAATTTTTTTTTAATTTCAGGTCACTTCTTAACAACTCGATGGACCAACCGTTTTTTTTTTTGGTTGCCCCACAGTATTTGGGGCTACTAGCAATTTGTGTCGTCCGGTCGTACACCTAGCTATAGTGGATGAGGCTCCCAATAAAGAATTACTGTATACAGTGGGACTCGAACTCGAGATATCTTTTAAACGGGGAGAAGCTTCTTATCACTCCACGAAGCGGGACTCGAACTCGAGATATCCCTTTAAGTGGGAAGAAGCTTCTTATCACTCCACGATGCTCCTTACCACTCCACGCTGAGGTGGACCAACCGTTTTTTTTAAATATGTTGACTTCACTTTTATGGTTGCAACGTAACGCTCGAAAGAAAGCCCCAATAGCGTGACTCACAAAGAACACATTTTTACTAAACAAATTTATCCGATACGTGTTCTGATGCTTAGAGGCGAAGGTTTCTGTTCGCCTTCTCCTTCTGCGCACAAATCTTGTTCTATTTATAGACCCCTTCCTCCTTGTCGTCCTTCTCCAATCTCCATCTCTTCTTGTTTCCATCTCTGCAGATTGCAGAAGCAGAACCAAAGTCCAAAGGCCGCGCCTTTTCTTGTTCTTTTGCAGGAGTTTTTAGTTGCCGGCAGTGGGAAGAAGAGGAGCAAATCGAAGGGAATATAAGATGGATTTCCATGGGTTGCCGGAGGGCTGCATATCCCACGTCGTCGCGCTGACCGGGCCCCGGGACGCGTGCCGCTCGGCGGCGGTCTCCACCATCTTCCGTTCCGCAGCCGCCTCCGACACCGTATGGGAGCGTTTCCTCCCTCCCGACTACGACGCCGTCCTTGTACGGGCCGTCTGCCCCGTGGAGTACGTCGACAAGCGCGACCTCTACTTTCGCCTGTGCGATCGGCCCATCCTCGTCGACGGCGGGAAGATGGTAAATGAGCGCAATTCTAATTTTCTCTGTCTAATTGTTGATTTTGGTTTCTGATGACATTTCCAATCCTTTTTCTTTGAGTCGAATCGAATGCATTCCTTTTTTCCTCTAATATCAGGGGAAAAATGAGAACTTTAATATCTGACTTGAAAGTAGATTTCTTTTGTTCACCCTTTACTTCTGGAACTTGAAGAAAGATCTAATCGGACGTATCAATTTGATACTGTGAATTTTATATTTGTTCTTCATGTTTTTGGCATTAAGATTTCGCTTGGTTTGTGCTGTCCATTGCACGAATAGAGCGATGCAGTTAGTGTATTTGATGTTTTTCCGCAGCTAATTTAGTATGTTCAAATTTCTTAGAGTTTCGCATTGGATAAATCAACTGGCGCGAAGTGCTACATGCTGTCCGCCCGGGCGCTGACCATTGTGTGGGGAGATAGTCCGAATTACTGGAGGTGGCTACAGTTGCCTGATTCGAGGTATGAAATGCTCATCTCTTGTTGCATTGTTCTGCTTGCCGCATTTATTTACTTGTTCTTCAATAGTTGAGTAATTGACTGTTGGTGACCACGGAATAAAGCGTGCTGATACTTTCTGCCTGGTTCTTTTGTTCCCATATTTGGTCCTCTCTCCTGTGGATTTGGCTAGTTGCGAAATTGCAGATGATGAACATAAAGAAAACTTAAGAATCTGAGTTGTATCACACAAGAAGACTCATGAAATTGAAATGTTCGCGAGAGAATTAAACTTTAACAATTGATTTCTGAATCGAATTAATCTAGTCTGTTATACTTTTAGAAAAGAAGAAAAATGTACACACAATCCATTGTCTCTCTTCCTCTTTTATGCTTTTAGGCATCGGGAGGCAAAAACAAATCTTGGGGAAGAGTCAACATAGTGACTATAAGCATCAACATAGAGCAAGCAGTTTATTCTCCTAGCAGTGTGTCATAACTTGAACACTTAAATACTCCTGTCCTATCACAATTCTCAATGTAACCAATCAACTAGTACTAATCCAATTTGTGGCAGAGAACCTCCTTGTTTTAGGGTTTAACCAACCAATTGTTGGTCTATCCTAGTACAATACCAGAATGTAGAATGTATTATCTTTTGTTTCGTCTCGGATTTCTGTGTTGTGTATGTAATGATGGAATGAAACGATTTATATAACAAACTTTTGTCATCAGCTCTGTGCTGAAACTTTATTTATGCTCTTCTTGATGTGCCTTTGGTACATTGCTTCTTCTGAAATCTGACGTTTCATTTAAGTGCATTATCAATCTGTTTGGATTTGAAATTGTAAAATTATGGTTGAAGTTTAATTTCCTTGTTTACAAGATTCTCGGAGGCCGCTGAACTGTTGAATGTATGCTGGCTGGAGATTCGTGGCAAGATTGAGAGCAAAATACTCTCTTTGAGAACAACTTATGCAGCATATCTGGTTTTTAAACTGGCTGATACGGTTCATGGTTTCAGTCATCCACCACAAGAAGCTTCAGTTATGTTTGGGGACTATTCCTTCAATCAGAAGGTCCGCCTACATCCTCATTATGGCAACGCATCTAGGCTTGATGTAAGGCGTTGGCTTCGCACTCGCTTCATTCTTCGTGACAGACAACAAGAAGGAGCTCAAGGAGAAGAGGAGATCATGGCCAGTGTCATGGGGAGAACACCTCGGAGCAGGGATGACGGTTGGATGGAGATGGAACTGGGTGAATTCTACAACTACGACGGACTTGAAGGGGAAGTTGACATTAGTTTTATGGAAGTGAAAGGGGGGCACTGGAAGAGTGGACTAATCGTCCAGGGTATCGAGATTAGGCCTAAAAATTAGTCTCTGCTTTTGTCGAGCTCAGTAAGGATGTGAAAACAATTGAACTCTTGCTTCTCTCTTCTTATCCTTCCTCATGACCCATAGGCACAATTTATAACTTCGAGCTAGAAACAGTTTGTTCCTTAATCTACAAACCTGTATAGCTTTGTTATTCTTCAATATAGAATGTTTTGACTACTTCCAGATTCACTTTTCTGTATGTGCATTCCTTGTTCTTTTTGTTACTCTTTGAAGAATGAAAAAGAGAAGATTTCCGGCGATGCGGATGGGGACTCCGGCGTCTAGTTCCATTTTATAGCCGATGACCCATCATCATCAGTCCTCACAATCCCGGCGTCTAGATTCGGCCCTATTCACTGTTGTACATTGATCGGACGTCCAATTACACTCCATCCTAACGCGATCTGCGTCTGCCTGGTTGTTTTGCAATGAAGGCTTGATCTCGGTTGTCACAAGTTACAACGGGCCGTTTGGTGCATTCTCAGTTTTTATTAACCGGTAATTTAAATCACCACTAAAATAGATTACCACTTTATAAATTACCGGTAATATTATATCATAGCGTTTGGTAATTAGCAATAACACAAATTATAATTTAAATTATGAAACATAAAATTACTAAAATACCCTCCAAAATTATTGAATTAAAATAAATATAAACAAAAGAAAAAAAATGGGTTAGGTCAAAATATAAGTTTATATTATTAATCATTCGTAAAATAATTTAAAAAATTAGAAGATAATATTGAATATTATTATTTCATAATAAAATATAAATATTTTTTAAAGTTCAATTGAAAGGATAATTTGGTCAAAATGCATGTCATCTTGTTGGTAATCTGGAAAGACACCTCCCATGGGATTTAGATTATCAGAGAAGTAAAAATAACTGATAAGTTGTTGCAGCCAAATGTGGTAATCTAGTGGGCCCTAGGAATTTTAAATTAAATAAACGGTAATCTATCTTGATTACCTCATACCAAACGCCTCCTTAGTTCTATATCTTGCATTGTCAATCAGATTCCTTGTGGGCAGTGTACTGAGATTCCTGATAGTCATGGAGTGTGTTTGGTTGAAGCTATCTTTGTAAGATTTCTTGAAATATATGCAGGAATGTTATATTCTTATGTTTGAATTGTTTAACTAAGTAATCTATTTGAGAATCATACATTCTTTTTCGAACGAGAAGAATATCATTCCCCTTAAAAGTGTGGTAATCTTTTAGATTACCGTGCATTATAAATTAGATTTTTTTAAAAAAACAATTCTCACCTCTAAAAAAATTGTATAAACTTTTTACTTTCTCTCTCTTCTAATATCGATATTTTTTCGTTTATAATCTATCATTTCTTTTTTCGTTAATATGTAACATTCTCTCTCCTCTATTTTTTTTTTCTTTCAACATCATCATTTTCTCTTTTATATAATATTTAATTTTCTCTTCACTCTAATAATTCACTTTCTCTCTTATAATCTAGTCTCATAATTTTCTCTCTCATCCAATTCTCATTTTTTTTCTTTTGTAATATCATATTTTGTCTTTCATATAATATTTTATTTTCTCTCTCCTCCATTTTTCTCATTTTTCTTTAAGGCAATATATCACTTTCTCTCTTCTATAATGTAATCTCATAACATTCTCTCTACTCTAATTTTCTTATTTTTTTTTCTTTTTTAATATTTCACTTTCTTTCTCCTCCATTTTTTTTATTTTCTCTCTTATGTTATATCTCACTTTCTCTCTCTTATAATGTCATCTCATAACATTCTCTTTACTCTAATTTTCTCATTTTTTTTCTCTTTTTTAATATTTCACTTTCTCTCTCCAATAATATTTTACTTTCTCTCTCCTCCATTTTTTTTCTCTCTAATGTAATATCTCACTTTCTCTCTCCTATAATATCATCTCATAACTTTCTCTCTCCAATTTTCTAATTTTTTTCTTTTGTAATGTCTCACTTTCTCTCCCCTATAATATTTCACTTTTTCTCTCATCCATGTATCACATTTTCTGTCTCATGTAATATCCAATTATCTCTCATACAATATAATTTCGTAACTTTCTCTCTCTTCCAATTTTTTCATTTTTTTTCTTTTGTAATGTCCCACTTTCTCTCTCACATAATATTTCACTATCTCTCTCCTCTATTTTTCTCATTTTTGTCACTCATGTAATATCTCACTTTCTCTCTCCTATAATATTTTACTTTCTCTCTTCTATAATATAATTTCACAACTTTTCTCTCCTTTAATTTTCTCAATTTTCTCAAATATAATATCCTACTTTCTCTCTCATCTAATATCTAACTTTATTTCATATAATATCTTACTTTCTCTCTCCTATAATATAATCTCATAACTTTTCTTTTCCTCCAACTTTATTATTTTCTCTCTCCTATAATATAATATTTTTTCTCCACAAATACATTTTTTTCTTTTTTCTATAATCTTTTACTTATCTTTTCTTTAACATTATAACTTTCTCTATCCTTATTTTTTTTAATTTTTCCTCCTCTAATATCTCACTTTTTTCACTTTCTCGCACATAGCTCTCATCTTTTCTTTAATCTTCTCTCTTTTCATATAAATAAATTATAAAAATTAAATTTATTTTAAATAAATTCTGATTTCGAATTAAACGTGACAATATTAGATTGATAAAAATATAATTTCTTAAAATCACATTTTATAAAATATTATGATCCTAAGAAATATTATATTTCATCAATTAAGCACACTTTAAAATTTATGTCACATCCTTCTTGGAAATATCAATCATGTAGGAAAGAGAATTCCCCATGGACCAACAGAATGGAATCGGCTTGGAAAAGCTCCCTTTTGTTGTACAGATGAATTATATCACAGTCACGGAGTACTGCTTTTCCTCGGGAAAGACTGGATGAGAAGACGGCCCCGATTTATTATATTGATCGATTTAAATTTCGAATAAAAAAATAGATTACTTTTATCTTCTATTTTTTTCTTCTACTTAATGCAGTTTTAGATTGATATGCTGCTTCGATGCGTTCGTCAAAGAGTAAAAAAAGTTGCGGACATAAAATAACGCCAACGAAAGAATAAAATTTTCAAAATTGTGCCTAATAACTAAAAAGAAAATGGGGGTGAGAAGCTCGAAACTCTCGACCTCATGATAATTCTTTAAGCTATGTTTGGAAACTAAGGAGGGTGATATAAGATGATGGAATATAAGGTAAGATAATAGAGTGTGACGAAGTATGATGAATTATTATTGAGATGGTGAAGTATAAGATGAAGATGAGTTAAATTAAATTATGACATATTTAAATAATTTAAATAAAAAATATTTATATTTTTTTATTATATATTACTATTTATGACTCTTAATAAATATAATATTATTATATATTTATTTAATTTATTATAATATTTATATATTTATCATTATTTATATCTTTTTTATATTTTTTCTCTATTGTTTTTCTCTCAATGTATTTTATTTCTTTCGCAATATTTTATCTTTTTTATTTTTTTAAATAAAGATAAAAAAGATAGAAGATGATAGATAAATATAAAAGGAGTGAAAAAATTAATATTATCAGTACATAAATAAAAAACATTATCCAAATGATAATACTTTAAGGTGCTAAAGTAAAAATGATCATAAAAGTAATTGTTTATCTCAAATTCAATAAAAAAACAAATAATTTGAAAAAAAATATTATGATGATATCCAATAAATTTTAAATATTANGGTGCTAAAGTAAAAATGATCATAAAAGTAATTGTTTATCTCAAATTCAATAAAAAAACAAATAATTTGAAAAAAAATATTATGATGATATCCAATAAATTTTAAATATTATGACAAAAAATTAGTCCGAGAAAAAATAAATGTGAATGAATACAAGTTAAACAAATGTAAGTATTAAATAATTATAAAATGAGATAAAAAAATTAAACCAAAACTCAAGTCAAATAATTTTCTATCATAAATCAAAATAATACAAGAAAAATATTATTTTAAATAAATTATGGTATAATTTTAGAAAATTATTTAAAAAAATAATTTTGCCTAAAAAATTTTATTTCCTCTAATTTCAGATGCTAGACTCATCACTCCAAATTCTATATGACTTTTATAAGGCCTAAGTGCTACTCAATTGCGCCACCACCTCACTTTTTTTTGAACTGGTACTTTTATACTCATCATAAATTCGACTTGGTCAGATTTCTTAGCACAAGGATTTGATTCAAACATATCAGATAATAAGTGTGAGGTGTGGCCGGGGCAGCTAAGAGGGTTCAGCCGGAGGTTGAAACTTTGCAAAATTTAATTCTAGATTGTTGGAACTATGTAACTTATTTTGAATATTTTGTTATTAAGCATTAAGTTGTGATTTTTTGACCAATCAAAATAGAGTTTTTAATTTTTGACAACGAAACTTATATAACTTTTTGTGCATCACAATTTTTTAAATAATTAAATATTTCATACGAAATCTCTACAATTTAATAATATATTTTGTACTGAGAATCTTTATATAATTTTTTTTAAAATTTAAATTATTCTTCATATAAAAAAAGTAATTTTAATCGTTATTCGAATTCCAACGAATCTCGTTAAATTGATATGTCTCTCTCTATTTAACTTTTTTCAATGCATAACACCATTCGTTACCTCTTAATTTTTCTGTATCAAAATTATATTAGAGATTTGGTTTTGATAAGATTATTGAAATTTTTATTTCAATAAATAACCATTTCTTCTTTCAGAAAATGTCCGTTTTATAGGCGAATGCAAATCAGAATCTAACAAAATTTCCACTAGAAATCAGATTACGACGGAGGACGAATTGGGCCTCTTAAATCTCGGATCGGAATTTTCTTTGAATCCACACGTCGTGACCACGCGATGGATATTTTTTTATTTTTTCTTTGATTATAATAATGCAATTAATTACTAGTTAAGTTTTGTACATACTGTTAATTTATTTAAATGTGAAGAAATTTCAAAATACTGTATTATTTTTGCATTCAAATTTACCCAACTATTTATTATTCAGGAACCGTTATGTCTTACAGAGAATAACTATGGAAAGAAAAAAAAATCATGATAACTCAAGGGGAGGAGAAAATTATGGAAATATAACTAATACATAAAAAAAAAGATAGTAACAAATAGTGAAAATAATGACTTGACGTTGATTAAGTTAAAATAATAGTGCTAAAATACATAACAATAAATTTTATCATTTTATTTTTTAATAAATATCTTATTTTCGTTAATATAAACTTAAAAATTTGTGTGATTTGAAATTAGGGGCGGACCCACATATGCCCCTAGGGGGCTTCGCTCCCCAACTTTTCGATACGTAAAGTATATATATACGTATATACTAGTAGTTATAGTCGATAAATAAAATAAATATTAATAAATTTTCATAATTATCTAATTGGCATAGTGGATAAATGATTTTGGTTAACATCTAGAGGCCATCGCTCACATGCTTAAGACGATAATGCAGTTAAGAGCCGTTTGGGGGGCTTTTGGGTCGTTAAATAGGTGTTCTTTGGGCTTCATTTACATATTTGAGCTTGGGCTTTAAATTAGTTTGCACAGCAAGGTTTAGATAATTTATTTTCCAAATGTGTATGTTTGTGTTTTTCTTTTTCAATGAAACTTCTCCATCATTTAAAAAATATGTCACAGTGCCCCCAATCTATTTTATTATGATTGTGCTTTAAATTTAAAAGAAATGAACAAATAAAAAAACTAGAGGAATAATTCGTACTGATCTAGTAAAATGAAGAAAAAATAAATAAATAAAAACTGGGTAACTAGAGAAGATAAAATATTTTCTTATATCAATGTCATAAAATAAATAAAAACTATTTATCTTTTAGGAAAGCTATTTTCCTTTAATACTCATTTTCATTATTAATCTTAAAATGTTACCGTCTTGCTAAGGCTGAGCAAAATCAGGGTCGGGATCGGGTCACCCCTAACCCGGTCCCAACCCGGTCTTGTCCGGGTCTCAAGACTCGGAATCGGTCCCGGTCGGGTCCGGGACCAGATCGTCTCGGTTTAACCGGGAATAAAATCGGGATGACCCGGTTATATAAAAATAAATTAAAATATTATAATATTTATTAATATTAATTATTAATAATTTTAAACTTTTTTATTATAAATTAATAATAAAATCAGTTTATATGTTAAATATTTAAAAAAATTATAATATAATATATAAATATTATATACATATATAATTTATAATATATTTATATATTATAATATAAGATAACCGTCGGGAATAAATTCGAGTCTCTTAAACTCGGGCCCGATTTCGATCCGAATCAAATCGGATTTTTGAGTCATCGGACCAGGTCCCGATCCGATTATGTTCCGGATAAAAAATATTTTTAAAAATTTGGATCAAATTGGATCGAGATAACCGTGTCAGTCCGGATCTTGCTCAGCCCTACTTCTTGCTTTTTGTGGCGAGCCTTGTCCTCTTCGTCACCATTTGTGTCATTTCTATTGTATTTTTTATGCGTGGCTGTGGACCCTTAGTGATTGATGTCATTGCTAACGCATGCAAGACTATATGTAATTTATATATATGATAAATAAATCATTTTATTAGTGAAAAATAAATTTAAAACTCTTGAATTAAAATTTTTTATTATTATTGTGTCATCAGAAGTTTGCGCGGCAAGTAACAACTGTACAACATCTGGATCAATAATTAAATGACGCCGGACGTTCTGACCGTCAAATCTGCATCCAACGGTCTAGATTAAAGGGTTGGGTAGCCTTATCAACCGACCGATCCGCTCGGCTCCGTTGGACACCTCGTTAGCTCAAACTGCGCACTTTCTAGCACATCGGACGAAGACGTGCACCAAAATAATCACACGTGGCTTGTGGGTCCCACCAAATAAGAGCATTTGTACTAATGGTCAACTTTGGGGGAATATTAAGGGGGTGCGAAAAGTTCGATAATAAATGTAAGACGAAGTGCGAGGTCGAGACCTTTCTGCAAGAAAAGAGTTCGAAACGAAACCTTCAAATTTGATCAAGAAGGTGAGCATTATGATCTTGTGAATTCTATACAATTTTACTCTTGTGATATGGGCGCATGAAGGATCTCGATTTCTTCTTCTTTTTTTTCTCCATTTATGTTGATGTTTTTGACCAATTGAGCAACATTTTTTTCTTGAAACTTTGTTGTGTTCCCTTTTCGGATTTCTGATCGAATTTTGGTCGTTTTCGGTCTGAAGGTAGAACAGTCGAATTCGTCGGGTTGCTCCCGTTTGATGCCAATTTTTTTTCTCAGATTTTTGTGCGTTGGGATGGCGAGAAAGATGTTGATCGATGGGGAGATGGGGTCTGTGGAGGAAGGGAATCAGTACGACTTCGACCTCTTCGTCATCGGCGCCGGGAGCGGCGGCGTGCGAGCGTCGCGGACCTCTGCTGGCTTCGGGGCGAAGGTTTGTCCTCTGTGATTCCTCGAAGAATGCTTGTTTGTTAGAATTACTGTGTCAGGGGAGATTGAATAATTTCTGTTGTCCATTATTTGCATGATCAAATTACTGAATGAAGTGTCCGTGGTATGTCAATGTTGATATTGCATATTTAGATGCCTGCGACCTTGGGAAATAACTCTGTGCTATGGAAGATCCATCATTGTTTATGTAGCTTGTTCAAATTTTTATGCCCGCTAGAAAGTTGAAACCCATATTCATAATCTGCATGGTTCATCCCTGCCTTCTTATTGTGATACAGGTTGCTATTTGCGAGCTTCCCTTTCATCCTATCAGCTCAGAGGACATCGGAGGAGTTGGTGGAACGTATGTCTGTTAATGTTTGACGTTCTTTTTTTTTTTTTGTTCATGATTCAGCTTATATTCTCTTTACTGGAATACGCCTATTCTGCTCGTTCTAAAATATATCTTGAATGCATTCATGATCCATTCTCTTGTTTTGAGTTTCTTTCTCCAGAGTTTTGAAAGTTAACGTTCTGGTACTAAAATATATCTGTGCATTGAATGCATTCATGATTCATTCTCTTGTTTTGAGATCCTTTCTTTAGAGTTCTGAAAGTTAATGTTCTGGTACATATAAGTGAACCGGTTTAAGATTCCTGGCAAGTGTTGTACATGTCAATGACAAAAAAAATTCCAAATTACGAGTTTCACACTAGAAAAAAATGATGAGCTTTATGATGAAAACTAAAAACTTTTTGAATGGTTGCAAAACAGAAAATAGAAGGTAATATAAAGTTTTCAATGAATAATGCTATTGCTACGACCATTTTGGATTTTGTGCCCTTTGATTTCTAGTTAATTTCCTATGTATTAGGCTCACGGGCATCCCTTGCAGCCAGAAAAGGTATCCTACATCCATTTTGACATTTTGTGGCATGTTAACATTGGTGCATTTGTAACAAATGAGGAGTGAGGTTTTGACATCCTAGGACATGAAGCATGCTAATCTGGAATGCATGGTTGACTTCCAACATCAAGGAATTAATTTGTTCTGCTAACATTTCTCCATCATTTCAGCTCGATTCTCTGTGTTCTATCCTTCTTCTTTCTATTTTGCTCCTAAGTCCATGTTGCAATTAAGATCCATGTTGCAAATAATGATTTATCAATTTTTTGTCTATGTGGGAATATAAAAACTAATATTCCTTATATCTACACTATTATATGTATTCGTGAGAATACGTCAACACAATAAATATTATTACTTTTTATCTCATACAAGAGTGATTTTTATAATTTTTATTCAAAAGATGAAAATCGACCGCCATCAAATTTCACCAGCACGTGCATCTTCCTCCCAAACTTTGATGGTTGTTGACCTTCCTTTTTTGATGAAATTTATAAAAATCATTTACTTTTGCATGAGATGAAACTAACAATATTCTATATGTTCATGTTATTCTCATATATACATATAACATCGACCGCCATCAAATTTCACCAGCACGTGCATTTTCCTCTCAAACTTTGATGGTTGCTGACCTTTCTTTTTCTGATGAAATTTATAAAACTCATTTACTTTTGCATGAGATGAAAACTAATAATATTCTATATGTTCATGTTATTCTCACATATACATACAACAACATAGACACAAGAAATATTAATGTCCGCATTCTCACTTGGACAAAAGTTTAATAAATAAAATTAGATAAAAGGGACCTTCGGTAAACGTATTAGAAAGTTGAGAGACCATTTAGTTACAAACTAAAATTAGGGGACCGTTTTGTTACAATTAAAAGTTAAGGGACCAAAATGGGAACTGAGTAAAGTTAAGGGACTATTCAAAAGATATTTAAATTCCACGTCAATTTTTTTATTTTTTACTCATGTGGCTTTACCACGTGGAGTGAAAACCGAAAAAACTTGCTATATTAGGTGAAGGGACTTTCGACGAGCAAGTTGCAAAGTTAAGAGACCAATTTGTTACAAACTAAAATTTGAGGACCAAAGTGGGATCCGGGCAAAGTTGAGGGACTATACAAGAAAATTACTCCCAAAGATTCGTAACCTTTTCTAAATCGTTCATAACATGTGGTGCTTTCCAATACTCTTAACAAGAAATTGCAAGCTTTTTGAAGAACTATATGAGTAATATCATGAGTGTATTTTCACTCATTTTTCTCTTTAATAATTTCATGAATATACTTTGTATTGTTTCTTTATAGACTCAGAAACACGTGGGGCTGTGTCACTGGTAACAAACTAGTTGCCCCTATTTTTATGCAGCAAGTTAACTTAGCTACTGATCAGGATGCATGACACCACTTTCTTGAAGCTGTATATGAATAATTATTTGTCACTAATTTGTCATTGATTACCCATTCAACCGATGTCATGAGATACATAATTTACCATTGTCATGTGCTAATGACCCATACATACTCACTTGGAATACATAATATTGTAAACCTAATACTTCATATTTCACATGTAGCGAGGTTTATGGTTGGTCTGGGAGGATAAAAAAAGAAGAAAGAATAAGAAAACTAAACAGTCTGGTTATTGATGCCAGATAGACCGTCCAAGGCCTAGCTGGCTAGCTGAAGCAGATTTCAATGTTTTAAACTAAATCAAATAAGTTTGAAAGGCTAAGATTATGAAGGCCTATAAATAGGGCCTAGCTAAGGCTTGTCTTCGTACTTAAATACATATGCTGTTGGACAAAAGCTTTATTTCATAACTTTACACACTCTCTCTCCCCCCATATTTAGTTGTAGCTCCATGTAGGAGATCCGTAGGTCCAGTATTCCCTCGTTTCGATTGGAGCAAAACTATTTTATGGGCTTAGTTATTCTCGATGCTGTTTTTCGGGATATAGCAGGAACTATGATAGAATACCATAAGATAATCTGTGCCATAAAGGTGGTAGTTTTTGCCTTTGTAGCGAGGAATTCATTACTTGATTTTTCTAGGTCTCTCTTTCTCTCTCAACAATATGGACCCCAAAATTTTATCTGGATCTGAGATGGGAGTATATGATCTTTTTTCTCTCTTTATAGTCTGACTTTATCATGTACAGGTGTGTTATACGTGGCTGCGTTCCCAAGAAGATTTTGGTTTATGGATCACAGTTTAGAGGTGAATTTGAGGTATGAACTTAGCTCCATGTAAAATCAAGATCTCACTGGAATGGAAAATATATTATTTTCACAAACACCCCCTGAACTATAATTTTCTTTCACATTTAACACTAAATTATAAATTTACGAATTTTAGTCCCTAAACTTATCTCGATTTGACACTTAGGTCCTCCTGTTAAGTTCTGTCCAAAATTCTGTTAAGTTATATTTTTAATAATTATGCAAAGTCAGTTTTACACTTTTCTCTTATTATAACAAAAAAATATTTTAGAAATGATCTATACGAGTAAAAATAAATTTAATAACTAGAAATATTGCAGATATTGTTATTTTATTTCTTTTAATATTTTTTCATATATTAAAGAAGTAAGTGTATAATTGATTTTTCATAATTATTAAAAAAAGAATTACAGAATTTTGGATGGAACTTAATGGAAGAATTTAAGTGTCAAATTGGCATAAATTCAAGGATTAAAATTTGTAAATTTACAGCATAGGGTTAGAGGTGGAAAAATGTTATAGTCAGGGACTGTTTGAGGAAAAAAACCCTAGAACATATACAACATACGGAGAAAATTATGTCTAATATGATGAGATGTCTCTTTTCTGTGGCCCTCATAATAATTAGATCTTGTAGTTATTTCACAAAAAAACGTTTCATTAAGTATATTTAATAGCTTTGTCAATTGAATGGATGCCAAATCCGTTCTAACTCTCCAACCCTATTTGGACATTCATGTTCTTGTACAAACTGCTGGGACAAATAATCCATGACACATGTGTGAAAATAGTTTATTGCAGCATTTTCTACTTACCAATTTAGCATTTTTTTGTCTCATAATGATGTTTATTCTTAACACATTTTGTATTTTGAACAACCCAAATTTGACTCTGAAGAAAGCATGGAATCTAGACTTCACTATAAAGTTGTTGTAAGCTACTTTTTTCATGAGAAGTATAATTATCAAAAACTAATTTTAACAAGGGGTATTGTCTTTCACTTACTTTCCAAAGCAACATGCCCTAAATGTATCTGATTCGTTCCTCTAATCTTGGTGACCTTTTCATATTGATGGATGTACTGCTCTCCTCCGAGTTATCGTTCCAGTCAAAAAGTGAACAGAATGTTTTGTGTTTTCACGAACAAAATATAAGATCATATCAAGTATTGTGAGAGAAATTGACCTTTGTACAACTTGAACCAGTTCATTACCAAGTCATTTTTCCAATTTTATGTTAGTGATATTTCCCACTACCAGGAATTATTAAGAGAGAAAATAGAATTCAAGGGAAAGGAAAAAAAGATATCATCAGAGATCTTGTGAGCCAAGGACAAAAGATTTTCTCCCTTTCTCTCATTTGTTTGAATTATCTGAATTCTGGAACATTTCCCGACTCTCCACATTTCTCCTTCCTACACTGTTTGTCATCTTTTATGTCCGCCACCTCCTAGTTTGTCATCTTTAAGTATCCGTAGGGCTATTGGCAACTACAATTGTTGACCTATCCTTAATATTTTTCCGGTCATTTAGATTTGCCTTGTTTTTATTTGGTCATTGCTTATGCTTCTGGTCCTAAATTTTTTAGATGGTGTTGTTTACGACAATAACATTCTTTTTGGTATTTCAAGGATGAGAACTGGTAAGCTACACAGATAAAATATATGTGCCTTTACTTGATCAAAACAATGTTTTACTTTGTGTTGCAGTTGACTTCCTTATGCTAGGCACTATCATCACCATTTTGCAGCTTTTTCTTTGATTACTTTTTTGTTACCCTTTTGGATTTGAACCATTTGGTTTCCTTTTTTCTTTTGATACTCCACTAAAATTGTCTTTGGTTCTACAGGATGCTAGAAATTTTGGGTGGGAGCTTCCCGAGCAAATCAACTTCAACTGGAAAAAACTTTTACACAATAAGGTCAATCATTTTTGTATGTTTGATGTCCTGAAATATTGATAACAATAATATCACTCTGATCAAACCACTTTAATTTTCATTATATATATCCCGTCAATTACTTCATTAGCATCTATGTTTTGTGATATCTTCTTTAAATTTTTTTAGCACCTTCTAAAAGAAGTGATAAATATTTGTAGATTTAATCCTTCAAAAAACATTCTGCAGATTCATTCTTTCAGATATGTATCTATTGACATGTCAAATTTATGTTCCTCTTCACTGTATACTTTCTTTAGATGTGACAACTTTGTTGTTTATTGTTAATCTTTCACCTTTCATGTGCTTTCATCTTGAGTACTTTTATCATTGCTAAACTTTCTGTAGATATTCAGTCTGTAGTAGTCAGATGTACTATATAGTTCAGGAGGACATGACTTCATTAACTAATGCTTATTTGGACATTGCAGCTTAAATGTTATCAACTTTCAAGACTTCATTAACTAATGCTTATATATAACTGGGATGCAGACACAGGAAATCACTCGATTAAATGGAATATACAAGAGGTTATTGACAAATTCTGGTGTGACGATGTTTGAAGGTGAGGGAAAGCTTTTAGATGCTCATACAGTAGAACTGACACATCCAGATGGCACAAAGCAGCAGTTTTCGGCAAAGCATATCTTGATTGCAACTGGTAGTCGGGCTCATCGTGTAAATATCCCTGGGAAGGTATGTTGGAATTATTGTTGTAGAAGATACAACCAAAATTTGCATTGTAATGATTGCCTTTATTCATGATATTGGTTCAAGTTGCACCTTGTTTTCTCCTTGAAGAAAGTTGCATCTTGAATTTCAGAGTTGTCCTGTTATGCTGTCATACATCTTTTTGGTGGTCTTCAAGATGTTACTACATGTCAGCACCTTGTGCTATCGTGCTATTTCTCTGCTCTCATATGCTAAGTATGTCTTAAATTTTACAGATGTGTTAAGATTAAGTATTATGCAATTTTGGCCTTCAAAAAAAATTTGTTACGCAATTTTACAATAACTCATCTTTGTGTAATTAGTAAATGCTATTTCTCACTGGGGCTATATTTTGCAAGCGAAATGGATATACTTTTTGAATGAACCAGCATGTCGTTCTCTGTAACATTGCTTCCTGACATGGTACCCTGTTAAGGGTAAATTGTCAAAAGGTTCCTTGCTTCTCTCAAGTTAACAATACCAAACCTTTGGATAAGATGTGAAAACTTTCCAGGAACTTTCCTTTAATTTTCTGAAGGCATCCACAATTTATGACTATAAAATTTTGACTTCTTTTGGCCACTTACTCTTCTTATGTATTCTTGTTATGCCATCTGATAGCAACTTCATAATATTTTTTTAAGGGTGCATTGAGATTTTCTTCTTGATTTTGTTCTACCCTTATGTTTCACTTTGTTAATAAAGGCCATTTCACCTTCTCAAAAAAATAAAGGCCATTTTCATATGTTATCAGGTAAAGAGCGCCGCATTTTTTTTAATTCCCCTGTATCAAATTTGTGTAACGTCTTTAGCTTCAATTTCATTCTTACATTCTGCCATTCATTTCTCTGCTTTTGCTGTGTTATTGCTTTCTTTAGCATGTAAACCATCATGTCTGAATCATAGAAGCTCTCAGTTTATTCTATAAGAATGGATGAATATAATTAAAGCATTGAGTTAATTTGTTTAAGTTCCTCATTATGCTTTGGGCTTCTCTTCATTGTCATGCCATCAACTCACTTTGATGTACCAGGAATTAGCTATTACTTCTGATGAGGCCTTGAGCTTGGATGACGTACCAAAACATGCTGTGATTCTAGGGGGAGGGTATGCTGGTCATTACACATAAATTTCATTCAAATGTATAAGAATTATTATTAATACTTGTGCTGATGCAATTTCATGGAAAACAGATACATTGCTGTTGAATTTGCTTCAATATGGCGAGGCATGGGTGCAAAAGTGGATTTATTTTACCGGAAGGAACTTCCATTAAGGTCTGTAATCATCATATTTTCTTTGAAATAGTTGTTTGTCTATTTTTTTTGTATTTTGCAAAATCAGGAACAGTTCTTAAATTGTATACTTGTATAGGAAACTGATGGCATGGTTGTTTTTGTCCCTTTTTGAGTGGATGCTTGGTTGAGTTTATTCAATGGTTATTGGAAGCAAAATGTTCCATAATTGGAGAAACTTCAGCTCCAAATATATATTTAAGATTGAAAGAAAGCGGGCATACTTGTTTCTGGGTTGTCTAAGTCTGGCATCTTACTTGCACTTATCTTGGTTGTTCCCTTTAATGTCAATGCTGTGAAAGAATTTTCAACTAGATATATAAGACCCAAGGAAAAAAAAACTGGATATATATGAAGCTCCATTCTTCTTCTTTTTCACGTTTGAAACTTGCTACAAGGGAAACATCCTGGTCGTTATGTGCTTAAACTGTCCTAACAGTGAGTGACATATGGTATTCATATATTTTTTTTAATGGTGATTTTTGTCTGTAATACTCAATTTCTAGGGGTTTTGACGATGAAATGAGAACTGTTGTTGCAAGAAACCTTGAAGAAAGGGGTATTGTGTTGCACCCAGGAAGAAATTTGTCAGAGGTAGAACCTGATATGGAATTTCACTATGCAATTTTCTATTTTCTGTTCTTTAATCTAAAGGAAGCGTGTTTTCATCATGTTCTTTTGTGTTAGTTGACCAAAACTGAAGATGGCATAAGAGTGATAACTGACAATGGGGATGAAATTATTGCAGATGTTGTCTTATTTGCCACAGGTACGTTACTCTTTCTTCTTGTTTAATGAGTAATCGTTCATGATCTAAGTGGTTGTATGGTGAATGCCGCAGTGATTTGTACCTTTGATTGCATGGATAAAATAATTTATTGCGGTTCTATAGCTTAGAAAGGAAAACTTCTAGTTGAACAATCTATCTATAAGGTTAAATAAAAAATCATGTCGAGATTCTAGAATGATATGATACTGCTGTTACTTTAGACAATTGTGAACATAAGCACTAGTGCAAACTTTGATTTCTAATGTTCTTCAAAATTTCAGTTCATTTTTTTTTAAGCTGATCTTTTTGTAGGTATGATTCAGAACTTTCAACTATGAATTTATCTGTTACTCAAGGTCTAGTTTCATGTTAATGAGAATAACCATGCTAGAAGTATGACTGCAATAAGCATGGTTATTTTGATTGTGAAGAGAAAGTTCAGATGAGTGTTATTGTTCCCAAAATTTACTCTCTGATGCACTCACCCTTATACCTCCAACTACCCATCTGCTTCAGCTTGCTGTGTTTTGTCTTTCTAAATGCCTCCGCCTCCGCCCACACACACACACACAGACACACACAGACACACACACACGCGCACGCACACACACACACACACAATGACATAACAAATAGCAGGATAAATTTGATAACATGAACTAGCTTGTCAATAAAATAATAGTTTATCAGCTTCTGTAGAAAACATTGTTTTCTGCATTTGGTCTGTTTGTTTTAATGCATGTAGAGTGTGTGATATTTGAGCTGACATGATACTGCTGATTGCAGGCCGGGCCCCAAACTCGAAGAGGTTAAACTTACAAGCTGTTGGTGTTGAAGTTGATAGAACAGGAGCTATCAAGGTTTACTTTCTTTTTCATTAGAATATTGATAATAATGCACTTTACATTGTTTTAATTAGAATATTGATAATTATACACAACTCATTTACTTCTAGTCTATTTATGCTCAGAAGACTGTCTCAAGAATGAATATGCTTAGAAGACTTCGAAAAGAATTAGTACATAATGTTGTAATTGGTGAATAACTTTTCCTCCATGTAGCATTCAAAGCACTGTTTGATCATGGTATTTACCTTTATAATCTAGTGAGAAAGCTGAGTCCATTACATGAGCTCAAGGTTTTCACTAATTGTTGTAGTTTGCTATTTATCTTTTTAGGTTGACGAGTACTCTCGCACTAATGTTCCTAGCATATGGGCTGTTGGTGACGTTACAAACCGAATGAATCTGACCCCAGTGGCATTAATGGAAGGAACTTGTTTTTCTGTAAGTGAATTACATGTTTTCATAAAACTGCTTTTATGATGTAAACTTGTATCAATTACTGATTCTTTTCCGCTTTCATTTTACAGAAAACTGTTTTTGGTGGACAGCCAACTAAACCTGATTATGCTGATGTACCTTGTGCTGTGTTTTGGTACTTCCATCCAACTTTCCTCTCCACATTGTTTGCTGTAGTGAAATTCTTTTCATCTTATATCATGTATCTGCTAGGTATAAACCTAAATAGATTTTAAGCCTCTTCTGGTGCTATTTTAGATCTTAATTGCAGTTTATGGTTAATTATGTGTGCTTTTATTTATCCATTTTACATGATGAATAATGTCGCAGATATGATTATCACTTAGTGTAATCATGACATGAAATTCTTGTTTTGTAGCACTCCGCCACTTTCAGTTGTAGGTCTCAGTGAACAGCAAGCCGTGGAACAAGGGAAGAGTGACATTCTTGTTTACACTTCCACATTTAATCCAATGAAGAACACAATTTCGGGGTATGTGAACAGGCTTGGCGCATATGAAATTTGTTCTAATTATTTTAGGTTATCATATTAATTATTAATTTCATTTTAAATAACAACAAGCTGATCACATATGTAGTTTCGTAACAAATTGCTCCATTTAATAAGATTCCACATTATTGATTTTTTCTCGCATTATTGTCTCTGTATCTTTTATGTGGAAAGTGGAAACCGTGCTCATTCATTTGTTCTATTCTGATGTGATACCAGACGTCAAGAAAGGACTGTTATGAAACTTGTGGTTGATTCAGAAACTGACAAAGTCCTTGGTGCATCTATGTGCGGGCCAGATGCACCTGAAATTATGCAGGTATATAGTTATTTATGCAGATTTTGAGTACGATTTTTTTTTTCTTTTACATGTAGCATTGATACCTCAGTTGCTTTAATTTTTTGATCAATTATGAATTGATCAAGTTGGTAATTAATTTGTTTCATGAACATCTTAAGTTTTCTTTATGTTATTATTAGGGGATTGCTGTGGCACTCAAATGTGGAGCCACTAAAGCACAGCTGGACAGCACGGTAAGCTATTGTTTTTTTCACGTTGAACTTGTGATCTCTCTCTCTCTCTCTCACACACACACGCGCGCGCGCGCGCACACACACACACAACTGGCAATTGAGAAGCTTCTACAGCATCAATTGTTCATTAAAGTAGTTAAAGCCTTTGTTTAAATTGTAAACATAGTCTATTGAAATAAATTAAAATTAATAATGAGATCTATCATCGTCAAAACTAGATGAGATATGAGGCATGTACTATGCTTTATTGGTAATGAAAATTTTCTGTCTACTGTTTCGTTTTTCTTTATGATAAAAACTTTTGTGTGTTTCTATGGCAGGTGGGAATCCATCCTTCAGCAGCTGAAGAGTTTGTTACCATGCGGAGCATAACAAGGCGCGTTGCTGCAGGAAGTGCGAAACCAAAGACAAATTTGTAAAGGAAGATTGAATTAAACAGGATTTGTGGAGACAACAAATTGAGTTTCGCTTTTTATGCATCTCGATTACCTGGGGGTTTGAAGCTAAGGTTTATATTTTGTCAAAGATTGCAGACACTTTTTCTCCTTATTTTATTTTATGACATGATAGGTAGCTGATGTAGTATTCGTTTGATCTTCTAATAAGGGTTAGAACGCCAAAAGAAACCATGCACTTGGTGTCAGGACTTTCCATTCTTTTCTCAAAATTGTTGATTGAATAATATAATAGGGAAAAAAATGTCATTACATGTAATTCGAATATGTGTTTTTGTCCTAACATTGTTCAGCACTATTTTGTGTCAAAATTTAAAGTAAATGAATTACTTTTGATACTTTGGCCAATCATCATTGGTTCTTTTGGGTTTTTTTATGTGTGTTGAGATTCTGACAAATCATTGCAAATTTGTCTTTGTTGGATTTGGATTCAAACGTTAAAGAACTTCGGGTACGTCAAAAGTGGAAATATCTGAACACCTTTCAAATCTATTCAAGAATTAGATGTCATAATGTTGGACTAACTAATGCTTATTTTAGCTGTTTTTTTTTTCATGTGGTAGTTCAAAATCTTAATCGCTCCTCACTCTAGTTAGCTATGCATCATTTCAATCCCAACTAGATTACAACCTATAAGCTTATCATGTGCAAATTGAAATCAACCTTCTTTTTACTTCTTTCTTTTTTTGGAATAGAATCCTGATTGGTTCCTAATTTATTTTACTGCTGAACTTTCCCATTTACCTTAGCTCAATCTGATAATTTATTTTTCCCTAAAAGCTTATTATGAATGGTCTAGTTAGCCCTCCATCAACGTCATTGGAGGCCACTGTTTCTTACAAGGGACCCTCTTGATCTCCAAATCCCCATGAGGTTTAGACCTCCTTTCAAACGGATTTGCATCTTGAATGATGAAAAATAACTCTCAGCTCAAGTTGGAATATAGCATAATATTTAAAGCGGTGTTATAAAACTCGGACCGAATCGATCGATCGGACCACTATCCGGCTTCAAAATGGATCATAGGTCACTGTTGAATCGAAGAGGCTTTTGAACCGATTTGGACCGGTCAAATCTGGTCAAAATTCGGGTTCGATCGGCCAAACCGGTGGTTTTGATTGAACCGGGTGCATAGAAGAAAATAAATATTTTTTTTCCTCAAAAATCTTGAAAAAAAATGATACTCTAAATTGGGTGCATATTATTCATTCATTAAACTTGTGTAATTGATTAAATGCTAGAGTAATTAATTATATTATTTTGGATCATATGTTATTTTCTTAGGTTTCATTATATATTTAGTTTAATTTATGTTATTTTATAAAATTGATTAAATTTTGATCATTGAATATATTATTATGTATCATATATATCATTTTCATTTTTTTAACACGAAACATATATTCTAATAATTAATATATTGTGGATTTATAAATTGAGATAAAAAAAATTGTATGTGTTGTAACTTACACGACATTTTGTATTTTAATTTTAACACATTAATTATTTTAAAAATATTTATTATCAATTAGTTCGACCATTCGGTTCAAACGGTCCGATCGGTTCGACCTGACCCGATGAGCTATCCGGATCAACGTCTAATCCAGATTTTACAACATTGATTTAAAGATACATATAGAACCTGATCAGATGGTTGATTAGGTAGCATGTTGTGGTGGCTTCACGATCAACTTGGTCTCTTATTCATCGTTATTTTCCTGTACAAAGAAGAATATGGTGTATACACATCTCAATCATCTACATGAAATATATCCTGGAGATCTAGCCTGTAATATATAGTTTGGAGATCTAGCTTGTAATATATAGTTTCTTCCAATTATATTAATTGCAAATTTGCAGATACATATAATTAATTGGTTTGGGTTAGTATTACTCGGGGAATTGAGCACATACAAGATGACCATCGTTGTGCCATAATGTGGAAAATGACATAAATGGTTGAGATGCTGCAGATACGTACAGTGGATAACAACAATGAACAGTATGTAAAATAATACTAGATTCTCTGTCAACTTGATCGGATATATGAGACAACGATACGTCGAGAAAATTTAAATCTGATCAGCAGTAATTGAAAGAGTGCATGTTGACTATTTGTCATCAAAATTACGTCAAAGCGATGGCATAGTCAGCTATAATTTATATGATCCTGACCACTAGTACTTTTACAATTTATATCGATCCCCGATCGAGAAGAATGCTTCCCGTCAGCTTAAACTTACTGGTATGAGGACGATTGTGTCAATCCATCACTGTTCATATATGACTAAACCAGTTCTAGTAAAAAAACATGGAAAGATTGAGCATAAAATCATTATATCCAGAATACTTTCGATCTTGTCATCGAGTTAGACTTTCAGCCCGCTATCATAATTTCTTTGGGAAGTGTTGGCATTTATAATGGTCATCAACTTGGCAGATGGATTTGGAACACCTTTTAAATGATAGGCTGGTGCAAATAATTATTGCATCACGCCAACTACCCGAGAGAGAGAGAGAGAGAGAGAGAGAGAGAGAGAGAGAGAGAGAGA
>LTAE01004487.1:0-32190 GCA_001647135.1 Pontederia paniculata | reverse complement strand
TATATATTTTATATATCAAAAAGTGGAGGGTGGGGGGAGGGCAAGGCTCTCCTATACTATATGTGAGTCTGCTCCTGTATATATATTTCTTTCTCATTTTCTATATTTAAATATACATGAAAAATTGGAGTGGCAAGGCATCTATGGGTGCCACAACTTTAAGTAAAGAATATTTTCATTAACACTCTACAACTATAATTTCTTCGCCTCAAATCCTAAATTTTGAATTCACAAATTTATCTCCGAACTTATTCTGATTTATCAGTAAAGTCTTTCCAATAAGTTCCATCCAAGATTAAGTTAACATAGTTTTTTTAATAGTCATAAAATATCATTTTGAAATATTATTTTGCATTATTTTTTTTACTTTTTTATATTTTTATTGCATTAAGGAAGTAATAATAAAAATTATATTTCACAATTGTTCAAAAATTTAGTTAAAACAATTTTGATGGAATACAATGAAAAGACATGTGATATTTCGGCAACGTTTGAAAATGAGAATCATTTTTTTCTCGGATTCCTAATGAATAGTTAATTTGATAGATTAATTCTAGTTGTGTTTGGATGAACTAAAAATATTAAGTTTCACGAGTGTTTGGGTGAACCGTTAAGAACTAAAAAAAGTAAATTATTTTTAAAAATAAATAAATTAAATAGAAATAAAATAGAAAAAAATAATTTTAACGTAAAATAGTTATTTTTTAAAAAACTTAATAAATAATATAAATTTAATACTATATATTATAATTAAACATTTTTTAAAGGTTAAATAAAAAAATATTTTAGTTATATTATTAGATTACCATAAGATTAATTTTTAATATTTGAAATTAAATGTTAATAATTAAGATGAACATTGACGTTGAAATATAAATTAAAAGATATAACAAATTAAAAAGAAAACATAAATGAAAGAAAATAAAAGGTTAGGAAAGAAAAAAAAAAAGAAAACGTCATGTCATAACAAAAAAAAGTGCACTCCAGAAGAAATAGGGGTTATGTGACCCTTGGTTATGATGTTGGGGTTAGGTTGGGTTCTATTCATTTGGCAGAATTCATACTCGAGTTCTGACCTAGTTCTAATTGATAATCCAGTCTTCAGAAACTAAAATTTGTAACTTTAGGTAATGTTTGGATGAAGAACAGGGGGTTCTCCGGGTTCTATTGAATATATTGATTTGATATATTAGTTCTAATTGTATTTGAATGAACTAGTGATATTAAGTTCTCGATGTTTGGGAATAATGTGAGGACTCAAAAATATAGAATTATTTTTTAGATAAATAAATTAATTATAAATAAAAATAATATTATTAGTTTGAGACGTAGAAAATTATTTTTTAAAAATCTTAATAAATAATATGATGTATAAAATATTTTAGAATTATATTATTAACTTAGTATAAATTAAAATTTAATATTTAAAATAAACGATAATAATTTAAATTAGAAGGTATTGAGTTAATAATTTTAAAATGTTAATAATCTTAATAAACGTTAACATATTTTAATAAACATTAAAAATCTTAATAAATGTTAATAATTTTATATGTTAATACTAAATTAATAAAATTAAATGTTATTAATTTTAATTTAAAAGTTAATAACGTACATATCATTAACTTTTAATTTTATACATCATTAAATTTTATACCTAATAAATGTACCGTAATAAATTAAAAGTAAAACTATATATACGTTAATATTAGTATCATTAACTTTTAAAATAAAATTAATAACATTTAACAATTAATTATTGATACAGTAGGAACAGGAAGAGGTTATCGTTTGTTTACCTTGACAAGTAGGAATATAAGCTGAAACGTCTTCAAATTGAGTCTCAACTATTGGTAAAGGAGTCATACTTGAAAAACCAACTTGTACCATATAGAAGTGGTCATAAACTGGAAAGTCTTGACCATATTAGTTTATTATTAAATTTTATACTTAATAAATGTGCTGTAATTTTTATTTACTTTTATACTAAATGTAACACTTTATACTTGAATTCGTATAAAATTAAAATTTAACATTTAAAATTAAATGTTTATAGCTAAAATTAAAAAGGAAGAATAAAAATATTAATAGTTTGTTAAAGTTACGGTCCAAATAATTGTATAATTAATATTTATTTATAAAATTTAAATTTAACATTTTAAGATATTAAATAAAATATTTTATTAAATTTACGCCAAAAATAATTTAAAATTATAATATATAGTTAATATAGAATAAAATTAACATTTAAGATTAATTGTCAATATTTTAATTGAAAAAGAAAAGTTAAAATAAATTAAAAAGGAAAAAAGAAAGTAGGACGATAAAGAATAAAAGAGAAAAGAAAAATAAAAAAAATTATCGTGTGAAAGCAAAAAAAGAAAAAAAAAATAAAAAAGGGGAGTAAGGTGGAACCACTAGGTTCTTGTTGCACCACTAGAACCTAGGTCACGTGACCGCAAGTTCTGGTGGTCTGGTTCCACATCAAGTTCTGTCAAACGATTCAAGTTTGACACAACTAGGTGAAACTAAGTTCAAGTTCCACCTTGGGTTCTAAACACTACATTTAAGATCAGTGGCGGAGCTAACGACCATCGTCAATCGGTGCACATTATACTGAGTCTCTAAATATGTGCAACGAATTTGTCAAATATGTGAAATATATTTTACATATTATTTTTCTCTTATCTAATATTTTTTACTAATTCGAAGTTTATTGATTATGCTCTATAAAAGTTTTTTCATATATTATGATAGCTAAAAAAATGATCATCAATGATTTTCTATGTTGCAACACTATTTCTAGACTTGAGAGAAAATGAAAATGACAATTAATATATATTATTAATGCGAAAACTAATAATGTTTTATTTCAAAAGTGATTTTATTATCTCATACTAAAAATAAAAATGAGGATGTTGTGCTAAACTAAAAATATATGGCAAATTTTGTCCGAGCTGAAGGAAAAAAATTAAAATTGAAAAAAAGATGACACTATAATTTAACATTGATTTTCAATACATTAGTTTTTTTTTATAAAACAATTACATCAATAAGTAATCCCTTATAATTAAATAACAAAAGTAATATTATTAAATATAATTTATATGATTTGAGATTTATATTAAAATAAATAATAATTTATTTGAAAAAAAAATCATATCTTGGATAAAGAGATGCAAAAAAATGATAAGATTAAAAACATTGATGGACTAAGAGCCGGAAAGTTATTATTTGATGACATTGAGATTAATGAGCGTGCCATGCACTATTATTTTGACATTGTATCACACACATTTTTAACCATCAGATTTTCTATTTACGATTATGATTTAATGTTAAAACTATCCATATATGAATCATGTATATAGGGATAATACAATTCTTAATATGGTTAGTAAGGAAATAGTGAGAGCAGATGAATTTAAACCTTAGCCTTCTAAGAAGGTATCTCTGCACACATAAGCCACTGTGCTAGAAAATTAACATGTGCAAAAGCAGTCACTAGATAGTACTTATAAAAGAATCTAGTGGTGGGTGCATGTGCACCCATGGAACTCCCTAGATCCGCCATACTTGAAAGGGTGTTAGAGGAAATAACTTTTTAAGTAAATTTCATAATTATTCTCCCACCTTTTTTTAGATCACATTTAGACCCTTCAACTTTTATCAAGATTGTATTTTGATCATCTAACTTTGAGTTGTAACAAGTTGGTCTTCCAACTATCTATAGGCTAATATGAGTTTGGTTTCAGCGAGTTCCGTCAAACACAAATCGTTTGACGGAACCCAAGGTGAAACCGGACCACAAGAATTTAGGGTCATGTGACCCCAATTCTGATGGTCTAGGTAACTGCTTAACTTGGCGGTTACACTCAAAACCACATTTTCCTTCTTTTTTGCATTTTTTTTGTTGATGTGACAATTTTTTTCCTTTTTTTTTTTCTTTTATTCTTTCTACCCTCACGTTTTATTTTCTTTTTAATTTATTTTAACTTTACTTTTTCATTTAAATTATTAACTTTTAATTTAAATATTAAATCTTAATTTTATATTAACTTAATATTATAATTCTAACTTCTTTCATTTTAATATTATCTTAATATTATCTTTTCGATTTAATTTAAATTATCAATGTTTAAATGTTAGTTTTAATTTTATACTAATTCAATAATATAATTTTAAAATTATATTTTTAATGTTTATTTAAACTTTAACTAAAGTTTTAACTTTTATTAAACATTCATTAAGATTTTTAACATTTGTCATTAACGTATATAATTATTAACATTTATTAAGATTTTTAATGTTTATTAAAATTATTAATGTTTATTAAGATAATTAACAGTTATTTTGAATTATTAACTCAATACTAATTTAAATTATTAACATTTAATGTTATTAATTTTAATTTAAAAGTTAATGATATGTTAAATGTATCTTAACATATATATACTTTTATTATTAATTTATTACGGTACATTTATTAAGTATAAAATTTAATGATGTATAAAATTACAAGTTAATGATATGTACATTATTAACTTTTAAAATGTTTATCAGTTTACTATTAATGTATAAAATTTTTAACATTTATTAAGATTGTTAATGTTTATTAAAATTATCAAGGTTTATTAAGATCATTAACATTTATTTTAAATTATTAACACAATAACTTCTAATTTAAATTATTAATGTTTATTTAAATGTTATATTTTAATTTTATACTAAGATAATAATATTATTCTAAACTATTTTAGATATTATATTTTTTATTAAGATTTACTGAAAATATTTTTTTATGTCTCAAACTCATATTATTATTTTTATCTATAATTTATTTATTTATCTAAAAGATAATTCTATATTTTTGGGTTCTCACACGATTCATTCAAACATTCCTTAGAACTTAACATCATTATTTCATCCAAACACAATTAGAACTAATCTATCAAATCAATCTATTCAGTGAAACTCGGAGAACTCCCTAATTCTCCATCCAAACGCACAGATAATGTTCCACGAAAGTCCTTTTTATTGAGTTTTTTAGTCGTGGCATGACCAATGGCTGTAAAATAATAGAATAAATCAAATTAAAATAAATAAGATGTAATTTTAATACTAATTTGGGTCAAGCCCTAACACTAATCTTATTGTTTCCTTTGAAAAAATAAATAAATCTAGCATCCTCACATTGTATCTCCTCTAAAAGTATTTTTTTCAAGTTTCATTCTAACATTGCTCCAAGCTTTCTCCGACCGTCATTTCTAATTTTCACTAAGGTTGTGTGTACTTCTGGTAAATGATGTCCAATTCAAAAATCATATTTTTCAATTTCCCCAAATTTTATGGATCATCATTTGTTGATGTTAAAGTTGTTGGAGCATTAAGATATGGTCCATTACAATTAATTTATGGATGGTTATTTCTTCTTTGGAGATGTTCCATTGAAATAAGCATTTGCTATTATTTTCTGAAACCATACTATAAAAAATAAATATGTTAGTGTGTATTACATCCAACCTCACTTGTAGGATATTTAACACAATGTACTATCTTGAATTTTGCCCAATTTATACATTTAAGATTTAGTTTGATAGTCTCATTAAGTTTTAATGGATTAAAAGTTTCATATTTTGATAAAAAAAAATTAAGAAGATACAACATGAATGCTAAATTCAAGTTGTCATAAAAAATAAATTCATGTTTCTCCTACTATATTTTTTCTAGTAATTATATTTTTTCCATTAATTAATGAAAAAATCTATTTAACACAATCATCCATCTAAAGGATGTTATGTTTCCATCCATCTAAAAGCTTAAATGAGTTGAATTAATTGAAGATATATAGCAACATAAAGATGGTAAGTGATCTAGATAGCAAATACCCAACTTTATGCTATACATGTATCATACACATTTCTTTGGATCATTCACCATATTTATGTTGCCATACTTATTCTACTATATACTATATGGATGGTTACATGTGTCTTCTTGATTTTGATGACTAATGAATGTCAGACAAAACCCAAAGCAGATCTACTATCATAGATGATAAAATCAAAGGCTAGTAGGGCACAATTAATCTTTTTGAAGGGGAACAACATAGTTGATGATAGGACATTATTCATATTATTATTAAGATGACACATCAACATTTTTTTATTTGAGTTATTATAATATATTAAAATTACTTATCATGCCATGTGCTATGACTCATGTTTAAATCTTAGTTTACTTCATAAATGACAATATCTTACGAAGGCTCAAATAAGATTGTGAAAACATGCATTAACCCATTTGGATAACATAATATAAATAGTCAAACCACATAATGAATAACACACTTCTTAAGGTACATTAACCTAGTCTTACAATACATAAAAGTACTTTATATAATATGCAACACAAAAGTTGTATCACATCCCAATAAAAGGATGCGAGAGACGAGTCTTCTATATTATGGAGTCTAGGAACAAAAATCTTCTCAATATATTGCCTCCAAAAGTACTTTGTAACCTTGCTACAACTCGCACGATCTAAAAAGTTCTACTGATCTACAAAAGGATTGAAACAATAATGAACACAATAATGAGCAAACAACGTTATAGTAAGTTGATAATTCAAAATGTCAATAGAAAAAAATAACAAGATATTCTTATAATATTGCAATTCTACATACAACACACTAATATGTAGAATCATAATCAAATTGCATCAAATACCATTTAATACATTTCAAACTTATGTATTCATTAGTGCATCAATCTTATATGAATGCACAATGTCGTAATTCGAAACTTCAATAGCACAAATAATAAGGTAAGCTGATAATTCATAAAATCAATAACACAAATAACAAGGTAAGTTGATAGTCCAAAGCATCAATAACACAAATAACAATGTATTTTTATAATATTGTAATTTTTTGTACAACATACTAACAAGTAGAATCATAATCAAATTGCATCAATATCATAAACAACATCATAGTAAGTTGATAGTCCAAATGGTCAATAGCACAAATACTAAGGTACTTTTATAATATTGGAATCCTAGATATCATATTAATAAGTAGAATCATAATCAAATATTTGCATCAAATACCATTCAATACACATCAAACTTATGTATGCATTAATGTATCGATCTCATACGAATGCACAAATCACTAATTAGTCAATTTGTATAGTCATCAATGTAAAGGACTACTTCATAAAGCGATAAATGAATTATAAAGGTGACCTCTACAAATTCACGAAGCTCCGCATGCCACTTATCGCTATTCTAACTCATCTCATTTTTCTAGAAATCAGATTGGTTGATCGGAATGTTAGATGAGACTCCCATCAATTAACGATGTAAAATTTAGCTCTAGCTATCATTCATGAAAATGCATGAGACAAAAATATGCATTAATCGATATTCAAATGAAACATACTTGCATATCATATAGTGTAACATATTGCATATGGTATCATAGTTTTCATATGTATATAAGAACGTCTAACAACAACAAAAATATAATTTCCATATCATACAATACATGTCATAATCATAGTCATACCAAACTCGAAAAATGTGAATGCATATAGTAGGACGAACCAACTTACCTTATTATGAAAATGGTAAATGAATCCTTCTTTGTCTTCTCATTATCTTAATCATCAAACCATTCTACAACAAACAATATACATTCATATTAGTATTATGATAAATGCCAACATACAATGAATGTTACTTAATACATTTGATGGTCACATGATATTTTTCTTTAACTACATATGAAATAGTAGTTTGGATATTACAACTCCTCGTATAAACATTTTCTCTTGACATGTTGCATAAAAGTAGAAGTAAATCCATAGTTTATAGTGTGCATATCTGAATCACATAATTCTAACTTTACTTGAATATGGACCATCCATCTTTAACTTGTAAAAATTCAGATTTTATTGCATTAAGATTTGTTTCCATGAAAATAAACATTAATATAAAATATATGTTGGTTCTATATTTTGATAGACTGAATGACGTTGATTGTGAAAATCATATCAATTCGCAAAGAAATCTTATTTAAGTTCTTTCAGTTTTCTTAAATTAGACTTTAGAAATTATAACTTATAAAACTCCTTAGGATTTATCCATTTTTGGAATGATAATAGAAAAGTCAAGAAATCAACTTATTTTATGTTCCGTGTCTTGATCCAGGAGATAAAGTGAGGTACAACTAAAACATTATAACTTACAAAAAATATAGCATTTTCATGTAATTCTAGTTAGACAATAATCCTAACTTAAATATATGTATGACCCCATAAATATCAAATAATAAGTAAACCACAAATAAATTTAATAAAGAATTTACAATTCAAACCAATTGTAGCATTAAAGAACAAAAGTAAACCACAAATATTAAAGTAGAGTTCAAAAAGTTCTTTCAATTTTTTCTTAAAGTGAACTTCAAAAAGTTTGACTCATAAAAGTCCTTAAGATTTATCCATTTCTAAAATTATCATAGTAAATTCAAGAAATCAATTCATTTTATGTTTTGTTTCTTGATCATGCATATAGAGTGACGTGCAACTACAAAAATTATAACTTACAACATACATAGCATTTTCATGTAATTCCAATTAGTCAATAATCCTAACTTCAATATCTTTATGACTTATAAATATCAAGTAATAAGGTTGACCAATAATCCTAACTAATTGCAACATTAAACAACAAAAGTGAACCACGAATATTAATGCATAACTTTGACACATAACTCCAAAGCTCATGGAAACTAGATTCAAAGAGGACATATTACAATTAATTTCATAATTTTTAAATACTCAAAGACATTCAATTAGCTATCTAAAGTTTCAGCAAACGATTTATTTCATTTAAGGTTTGTTCTTTATATTGATTCAAGTACTATTTCTCAGTTAGTTTGATATTATTTGATGAATAAAAACAATAAAGATAGGAAGAAACCTAGGATCATGAAATCAAACAATAAAAGTGATAGATCATGACATGGAATTTACTGAGATGTGGAATAGTTAACTTTTATTTTAATTTCTTCCATTTTTCTTTAATATGTTATTCTTTCTCTCGGTTTCAATGGGAGTTGTAAAAGTGTAGAAATCAAGAAAGGTAAATGACAAGGTTAGGTGAAATTAGTTTAAGGTTGGGGAAAGTTACTTTTGACAAGTGCTTGAAGAACAAGAACGTCAATTATACACATCTTCTATTTTTACACCATCTTTTCATCTAATTAAAATTCTTTCTAAAAATAATTAACACATTTAGCATACCTTAACATGGGTAGGAGAACAATTATCGGATTTTCAAAAGATTCAAGTTTTTTTCATGCACGCGCACACACACACAACACACATATAAACACATGTCCATATCAATTATGTCATAAATATTATACAACATCAATAGATTATTCAATTATTGGTGTTCTGCGATAAACATAACCTATCATTAACTTATAGATAATTGAAGAACTAACTAAAAATCAAAGTTGGAATACCAAAATGAGATGACAAATTTAGGTGGACCAAAGATCTAGAAAAAAATGAGATAAAATTCATGAAAATTATTTAAAGGTTGCCAAAAATTGACTTTCTTGAATACAATTTATAGTTGGAGGATCATTTTGTTATAAATGAAAGTTGATGGACCAAAATATGATCAAGTTGGAGTTAGAGGATCATCTTTCGTTGCATCCTAAAAGCATGTTGAAGCAAGATGAGGACTCGAGAATCGAAAACTTAAGAATAAGCACGAGTCGAAATCATTCGATCGCCCCAACCTGACCCATCCTAAAAACTCAAAAATTGCTCAACCTAAACTATATTACTTAGGGGTGGCAATACTCTCGCAAGTTCGGGGATACCCGTCGGAGTCCCTGACTTAGGTCGTCTTCGGAGAATTTCGACCCCATTAGGGCAGCGATGGAGTGACCGTACTATTTTATCGCATCACAGTAGCAAGAGTTTAGTACCAAACCTGTGTTAGATGTTAGCAACAAAATTTCCAAGACCTGCAAGAAGTCAAACGAAGAAATATACACACACGTCCATATATAAGTAGCTGATTATCTCCCCACACAATAACAAACATTACAGTATAGCACAACATAACTCCAATCATATTGCAATTACTGAAACTAATTAATCTTCGGTACAAAAAATATAACCATAATTAATTAGTCATTATCACAATCACAAGATGCCCGTCGAATTCAACAGCGGCATTAGATAACAATGTTCACATACCCCAGACAGCACGCCCTGATGCTACTTTATTGCTTGGCCTTGAGGTAAGCTCATATAATATCCGCGCAAAGATATCAGAATATTTTCCATCTGACGCCATAATCTCTGCAAAAGTACTTTCATGAGCTAACAGCAGAGGACGATTCTGAGGCTCAGAGACCAGGCTTTCCAATATCATTGCAGCTTTTCTGCAAACATCAGGAACCGGATGGGGAGTTTTGACTACCTTGACTAGTCTATCAACAGCCCTGTAGCAAATGAATAAGGGATAAAACACTGACGCAGTCATGCAACCTAAGATGCATTATCTCATGCCTGCTTACCATCGTTCACTTGCAAGTTTCAGCCTGCAGTCCATATTCACCTCTGCCAGGTTATAAAGCGCACCAACAGCAGCTGCCTGAGCATCCACAGCTGGCAAACTTAAAAGATCAACTAGTCTCTTGTATATCTAAATAAGAAAGAAAAAATATTGCTAAATTAGCACGATTCACTTTTAAACTCAAAACAACTTGAACAACAAAAAAATGCAGCCATAAGTTGAAGCCAATAACAGTTCAGTACACAACGTTTTCTCTATCATGTGCGGACCACAAATTATTGGTAAATCTCTACCTTATGTCATGGATACAAGATTAAAAAATAATTCAGTAAACCTTAAACTGATTTGGCAATTGCATGGATACAAAATTGCAATGAGATTTCTCCCAAAGATTATGAAATACATCTTGATGCAAGCTGTTTTCAAGTCATGATGTAGTTAACTAACTACCATGCTAAAGTGGCTGGAAGTTTTGCTACAATTGATATGCAAAATACTTTAGGTCATGGGTAAGAGTTAAAACTTCCAATTCATGCAAAGTGAAAATATGGCAAGTAACCTCTGGTATCAACGGAAGAAAAAATGGTTCATTGTCAGGATTTATTATCAAACGTCCAAGCAATTCAGCAGCAACACAGTTCCATGACTTGACAGAAGATCCAAGCATTCCCATGATTGCCTGAACTGCTCGTTTTTCCCTGAAATCAACCAAGCAATAATAAGATTCATGGTAAAATGACAAAATGGGTTAAGATAAATGAACATTGTAATTAAACTCTCACGTTATTCCAATATATGATGGTTTTGATGAGCTGAATATGCGAAGGTCCAAAAGTGGTGCTAAATTTACAATTGTCTCAAGTGCATTGGTTATGAGCTCTTCATCCTCTGAACAATTTAAATAACCAGGATAATCTCAGAATATGATGCAAGAATGATACACGGCAAATAAGAAATATCTATGCAACTTGGTAGAAAGGGAAAGAAAAAATAATAACTAGCCCATATGTGTGAATCATGTTATGCATCTCAAATTTATTTAGCAACACAATTTAAGGAACTACAATGTCTCTAGTGTTAAAAGTACTTACTTTGCTGCCAAGATTCGTAGGTTGTATCGCCCACATAGGTTAAAATTTAAGTAAACACTACAAGTTTTCAGATATTTTAAATGTCAATCACGATGACCAAGTGTTTCTCCATTACTACAAACGATGTCATAATAACCACGCTAAATTGTACAAGAAACCAGTTAAGTTCAATTCCACAAGCCCGTCAAAAAAGTTCAATTCCACAAAAAATTCAAAAGGTAGCACATGCGACACCTGAGTACATTCTATCTATCTCGATCCATGATATTTAAACACCTAGAAATGTAAAGCAATATGGGTCATCTGAAGAAATATCAGTGCGATTAGCTAGCACATGCAGCAATAATGAACTGCATCATTTATTGCATGAGTTCCATATGCAAAATCACACCATAATCTTTAACCATTTACATACGTGATTCAGTTGCCACATTCATTAAAGTGTTGTCTACGAGGCTGCATTGTAAAACAGTGTGACTAATTAGTATTCTACCTGTAGTTTGATCTTCGATACACTGAAATATAGTTTCCAGGCAATGCCTATGTTGCGCCATGACTGTTTCATTCTCCGGCATAAAAGAGAAGTTGCGGATGATATTAGAAGCAGCGACAGCACATTGTTGTTTTTCTGCACGGCCTTCCTCATCTTGATTGAACAACCCATCATCATCAAACCACCATAATGCAGATCGAGGCTTTTTTGAGGTAGGCTCAGCGCTTGAGTTTTCAGAACTGCAAGAGAAATTATTTCTCTACCTAAATTTTTGACTAAATTCTATTTCTGTATAAGAGGAAATGGTAAGAAAATTTTGACATACACAGAATTTGTAGCAGCATCAGGACAGTTCGTTGCTTCAAATTCATTACCAAAGCCTGTAACTACACGATTGGCACCCAGTGTCCGAGTTCTTGATTGTTTCCTATAATCCCTAGGAAGAGCTATATCACGCCAATCATCAATCTGTTGGTGCACAACATGGAGATTAGTATACCGAATTTTTTTTTTTCCAAAATGATCTTTCTGGAGTAAATTTCACTGTAATGCATACACAATCATCTTGACCAGTTACAGAACATTTTTTTTTTGCAAAAGCAAGAACAATGAAATTGAACGCCTTAAACTTGTAGGAGGTCACAAGAAGATAAGCAGGAAAATAACACGAATTGATCAGAAAAGAAAGGGAATCAAAAGAGTTTGATAAACGCAAAACACATAAATTTGCTAAGCTACAGATTACTACTATAATTCAGGCAACATAGATTCTTCAGAAGCATCAGAAATAAGAAGCAACAAAACATAAAACATTTCAAGATCACAAAAAGCAATTTATCCTTGAGGAATGTAAGAACACCTACAACTTGAAGAAGTGCATCTAACAGTCCAGGAATCTTAGCAAGAGCTGTCACATCTCTACGCATGTCATCCTTCTCTTTAAATGAAAGCAGTGTCAGAGTGTTTAATGCCCATATCAGCTCACTCTTTAATCCGCTTTGCAATGCTAGGACAATTCTTTTATTGTTTTGATCTGTCAAAAAGTCATCACAAGAAAAATGATTGCACATGAAAATACCGTACCTCAATAGATGGCAGAATTTTTTTGTTTGAGGAAGTAGATGTCAGAATATTGGAGTTCAAACATTGAGAATGTATTGTGATGTATTAATCACAGAGCAATCTTCAGCGTGAAGATGCACGAGTATGACTACATGAACAGATTGAAAATAAGTTAAAAGAAGAAAATTGACAATTAAGATTTGTGTCCGAGGCATGGCTATAGTCTAGAGGTTAATTCCCCTACCTATCTTGAAAAGAATTTGAATAAATTTGCTTATTATTTGCAAACAGGTACAAACTTTAACCAATCAAAGATACCGTAAACATCTTGTATGCTAATATTCAATTCCACTGAATAAAAAAAGCACTATAATCACCTGAAAAATTGAGATATTGAAATAAGTTGACACTGAAGTCTCAGTCCTCAAGTAAACATGATAATTTTTTTCTTGAGGGAGGGGGGAACATGCTAAAGTGTTTATATGTTTTCATCAGGCAAAAAAATATTATATGCTTTTCTGTCTTAAATCTTTCTCAAAGCACATAACCTAATATTACAAAAAGGACAATACTTTGGCTTCCCGTCAAAAAGGCTTTCTTTTATGGAAAGTATGAAGCAAAGAACACATATAGTAGTCATAGCAATGCAGCACATCCATTAGACATGACGAAACCTACTTGTACTTAACCATCTTCTCCAATTCCATTTTCTTGTGTTACAACAATTCCAAGAACCGTTTTTTCGCTCTAATTATATCCATCTTAACCTAGGTGTAGCTAATTGACCAAGGAATTCAGACTAAGTGCACGAGACTACTTTAAAAAAAGAAAAAAAAACGGCAACATCAGTAATGATCAGCATTTTCCATTCTCACTTAAATGGACTCTACTCCTGCGTCAAATGCTCAAATTTGATATGTGATTCAAATCTAGAATTACAAGCTTTTCAACCCAATTCTCATTCAGGTTGACATAATATGTTAACGATCGGAGAAAAAGGAGAAAAGACGGATAGATAACCGGATAATGCGGACGGAGCTTGGAGGGAAGGCCCGAGAAGGGACGCCGGAGACCCCGCGTCGCCGCCAGCGACTGAGGATGCGGATCCGTGGTGGCTGCTGTTATTGCTGTGATGGTGACTGTTCTGGTTAGTGCTCCCGAAGGGACGACCTCGCTTCGCCGGCGTCGCGCCGGAGCCGGCGGCCTTCCCGGAATTCTTCTGCATCTTTCGTGCACACTTCTCTCGCTTCCTCTCTGCTGCTTGAGCGCACTTAGGGCTCCGTCCAAAATGGTCCGTTACGAGACAAACCAAATTAAAAGGTGCGGTTACGAGAAGAAGCCTACACGCGGGACTGACCCTGTGGGCCGGCCTACACGTGGTTCGTTATTGTGGAACCCACCCTCAAATATACATTATTAATTATCAAATTCAAATATGTATAACTGATTAATGATATCATAAATGTCATTTTTTATTTTTTTTTATCTTTTTCAGAATTAAATAAGAAATTCATATGTATGATTTTTTTTGCATATTAGTACATTCTTTTTTTAATGTACTATCCAAGCAATATGTATTTTAAAAATATATGATTACATTAATTTTAATGTGTTTTTTCTTTCAAAAATATGATATGATAATCTTTGCACAATACCTCAAACCTAAGATTATTGTTCCACTTCGAAATGTTGAAGGTTAGAAAAATGAAAATGTAGTGCATAGGACTATTTCGTCCATTCTATTAGCTAAATAATAAGTTTGATTATGATCATAATTTTTAAATTATTTGATAGTCACGATCAAATTTATTTATTTATTTTATTAATCATAGTTTCTAATTGATAATCTTTCTTCTTTCACAATGCAAATTATTTAAGTCATGGATCGAGGGGCCACGCAATTTAACGCCATTGACAGTTTATTGAGTATAATTATTTTTCTCATACCTTTCTAATTAATCCCTTTCACCTAATTATAATAATCAACAAAAAATTCTCTAATTATCTTTCAACTAAAAAGAGAATAATAATAATAATAATAATAATAATAATAATAATAATAATAATAATAATAATAATAATAATAATAATAATAATAATAATAATAATAATAATAATAATAATAATAATAATAATAATAATAATAAGTAATTATATTTTGTTGAAGATTCGATGTCTATCCAATAAATTGGTTGATTACCTCCAATTAATTAATCAAAATGACCACGAATTTAGTTACTTGCCTTTAGCCGCTCAATTAATGACACCATAAATGAGAGAACTTTCCATGTTTCCACTTTAATTACATATGACTGGACTTTTTTTGTCTTAATTGCTCATTTAAAGATGATGTTATGGACATTAGTATTCAAATACAATGGTGTTGGGTTTGGTTAAAGTAATCCAATGAGTTTAGTGAAGATGTCACATGATTAAACAGTATAGTCGTCAGTTAAGGAATGCACTATGTACACAGCAAAAGCATGACTGGCCTTCTTTTGATATTGGAAAAGGAGAAATGTGTAGAAAATAATTTAATATCTTGAGTCAACTAATATATATATATATATATATATATATATATATATAATTCTGAAGAAAATGGACCATGTATAATGAGCATATATTAAAGTAAGGGGAAAAAATCTATTATTAATTTAACTAGATCCAATTCTAAAAATCGTTCAAATCCTTACCTTCATGCATCAAATTTAGTGATTTAAATACTAATTAACTTTCATTGATATCATTTATTGCTTAAATCCATTTATATCAATTGCACATCCTCAGAATTGATGACAAAACATTAATTCAAAACCGCATTCATTCATCCAAATCCCTCCCATAAAGATCTCGTTAATCAATATAAGTCGCATAGATAAAATATTTATGCAACATATATGTACATATATTTTCTAAAATTGCATTAACCACGATATAAAGATCCGCGTGACCTTTGTGATGCATACAAAAAATGGTTGGTGGTGACTGACCATGTCCAAACAAATCCCACTCCCACCACTTTGTCTTTCCTATTAATGGAAACACCAAAACTTATCTTCATATAATTATATATTATTAATATTAATATTAATCGTAGTATCAACAAGATTAATACCAACTAAATTACAAAAAAACAAAAATGCACTTATAATTTGTGAAAAAAGAAAAAGTTTGCCGTCATTTCCGAGGCCTAAATGTGACACGTTTCTCCTTAACACCTGACAGCCTCACGTTTATTGCCACTCCTCATTAATTATTAAATTAATTAGTGACAATAATAACGTTAATTTTGCACATTTATTAATTATTTCATTCATTCATGTCATTATCTCCTCTCTGCCAACCCCAACAAAGCAACAATATTTATATTCCCCTTCCTCCACCGTCACCTCCTCACTGTTCTCTTTTCTCTTCCGAAATATCGTCCTCCTCAATTCTCACTGTTAATCCCTCAGTAGTGTAAGGAAAAAAGAAGGTTAGTATTTCTATACTCAATTCCGCCATGTATGCGTCCCACTGGTTATAATATTATTACAAGAACTAGAATAAAATATGTCTGTTTATTCTTACACTAATCTAACTTATTAGCATTATTTGTTATTTATTAAGCCATTTCCCATTCTCCATGGCACTTTCGTTTCCCTTTTGCATATTTTTACTGCTACGTTTTTTTTGCATGATATATATACATTTGTTTTTAAATTTCTTTGTACAGTCGTTCGTACTACAAATCCCCTATACAAAGTTTGCTTTTTTGTTATTATATTATTTTTTTCTTGGATTTGATTCGAATCTTTCTCTCGCTTATTTTAGATTCCTGCAGTTAATTCAATGCACTTTGTGTATTTTCTCGGATGGCTTTTCTTTAGCGTGTTGGGACTATTATTATTATTATTTAGTTTGCATTTTTTATTATTATATTATTTTTTTCTTGGATTTGATTCGAATCTTTGTCTCGCTTATTTTAGATTCCTGCAGTTAATTCAATGCACTTTGTGTATTTTTTTTGGATGGCTTTTCTTTATCGTGTTGGGATAATGCTTATGCTTATTATTAATATTATTATTGCATTTTTTTGGATGACTTTTCTTTATCGTGTTGGGCTGATTATATTATTATTATTATTATTATTATTAGTGCTTTTTTTTGGATGACGTGTTGGGACTTGGGACGATGATTATTATTATTATTATTATTATTATTATTATTATTATTATTATTATTATTATTATTAAATGTGCGCGCTTTGAAACTTGTCCGAGTGTGCCGCTAAGAAGAGGGTGTGTAAAAGGGGGATGGATTTCCTGTGTAAATGACGAAGGATAATGCTTTTTGATGGAAAAAAAGAGGGATTTCTTCTTCTTCTTCTTCTTCTTCTTCTTCTTCTTCTTCTTTTGTGTGTGGTTTGAATCTTTTTGCAGTAATCTTATGGTTTTTGGTCGGTGTTCCTTTTGCTGCATGCAGGTGCAGGGGAGAAGATGCAGGGGGGCGAGGAGAAGAAGGGTGAAGCCAGGGAGAGAGTTCTGGAGAAAGGGAAGGGAGTGGCGGAGGATGATGGACAGCAGAGCGGAAGGGCGAATGATCATCCGTATCCGAAGGCCATGGCAAAGTACGAAGAAGTGCTCGCCGATCCAAAGCTGTTCAGAGACACTTTGGAGAAGCTGCACTGCGAGATGGGGACTAGATATATGTGAGACCCCCTTTCTCTGAATAATAAGTTTTAGAACATTTATTCCATTTCGTAGCATAAGTAGCTTGTAAATAGCATGCACTACAATAGCCGATATTGTTTCATGTTTCTCTTTTTTGAAACATTGATGATGAACATTATTATTGTTCATTGTATCCCTAAAAACTTATTATTCAATGCAGCTTTTTTTTTCATGAGAATGTTACAAGTAAATGTTAGAAAATCACACACTCGCTCTCTCTCAAAAGTAAAAGTTATTAACAAAGTCGTTAAGTTCGAGAGTTTAAGTAGATTCACTTCTCGTTCTATAAGTTAGCATCGGAAACTCATAAAGTTCATGTACCAAATCAATATAATTATAGAATAATTAATGTATCCATAATACAAAATTATGCACCTATCAAAGATCCATAAATATAAAAACAATTAACATATTATATTGATATGACATGAATATGAAGTAGTAAACACAAGCGTAATTACTAAAAGATAAAAATATACTAAAGTTGGTTAATTAATTCAACTCATAATATATTCTTTGTAAACTTCACTCCTAACCATTAATAAGTTAGTTAAACATAATATTTATGAACCTTTTTACTATACAAAATGAAGAGTCTTGTATACTCGTATAAAATCGCATAAACTCATATAAAATTGTGTAAACTCTATAAGGTCGCACAATTTTTAAAACAAAATTCTTAGTAGAATTTAAGTCTAAGTCATACAACAATCTTAATTGTTCTTGAGCTTTAAACTCAAAAGTTGACTTTAGTGTTTAACAACCATTACTATTGATAAATTTGGATGGTGACATCTTTGGCCACATCCTTTTTATCTCTCAAAAAAATGGAGATTGAGAAGAGAAAGAAGGTGGAATGGCCAGATATGTCTTGCTAAGAGTGGACATGTTTAAATGCGAAGTTAGGTAGGTTGCATTAGCAAACCTATGTGTCCTCGACTTTCTCTATAATAGCATCCTATATGGTTCTTGATCTTGGTCATTCTTATCAATTGGCAGACATGCATGTAGTCTATTTCCAAGAGAAGTGTGATCATTCAAGATCAATAGTTATCAGCTATTATTGAGAATAAATGCTATTATTGGTAAAAACACCAAGATCACAATCTAATCCTTTGCACCCCATTCCTGATTTATAGCCCAAAACAATAATATCCTCAGTTGGCCATCTACTCCCTCTTAAAATCACATTGTTATGTCAAGTCCAAATAGACCAAAGAAAAAGCAAATGGAACTATCCTCGTTCAACATGATCTAAAATGCATGTACTATTTGAGCATTTCTCTTCGGGATGATTCTTACGGCCTTCCTAAATGCATTTATTTATGACGGTCATCTTATTTTACGAAAAAACTTTTGTCAAATTAAAGCTTTATGTGGTATTTGACTGTCAAAGTCATCATGTGTACCTATATTAATATAGACATGCAATCTCATTCCTTTCCTCGTTTATCTTCCTTTCGTGTATCCAATTTCTAAATTTGTCACAAGATAGAATATTAACCAACTTCCTTATTGAATGGGGAGCTATGCTCATGTATTATTATTCAATGGAAGTACAACAACAAGGTAGAAAGACCCCTTAACAGCATCATTCAAAGACCAACAAGGGGATTATGGAAGATATCTGTCCTAGGGGGAGGTCCAAAGTACAATTAGTTGGCACATACATTTTCTTCTTTAAATGTATGACACACCCTTATGTTCCACTCCCTTTTGAGTAAGGAGCAGGTGATGTTGATAATGCTTCGGAGGCAACACATTTTAGTGGTGTGATTGAAACCAACCATGCTGCAACCATCGATGCATACCTATATTAATGTAGACATGCAATATCAACTTTTTGCTCCTTTGTCTTTTCTTTTGTGTCCAATTTTTAAATTTGTCACAAGATGAATATCCAACAGTCACCACTTAACAAAAAATTGGGACCAATAGGAGGATTATGGAAGAGATGTGCTCCTGAGGGAATGTCCAAGAACAACAAGTGCATACATTTTCTTCTCTAAATACATGATACACCTTTGTGTCCCACTCCCTTCTGAAAGGAATTGACGGTACGAATGATGCTTCAGAGATAAGGCGCTTTAGGGTGTGACTGAAACCAACCATGTTACATCCTATGAAACCAACCATCGTGGTACCAAGAGGAGAGGCTGAAATGATGCTATATACTCTTCTCCAATATATAACAACCTAAGATTGCGTAGATAGGTAGTTAAGTTAAAGCAACATAATGATTTTCTATCCTTTTCTCCTAAGTGTGAAGTTTTTCCTTTGAAAGCTTTCCTATTGTAAGGTGTAATCTAAGCATAGCAATATTAATGTGACATAAGATGGCATAAGAACACAACGACACTTAGAGCGGTTCGATCCAACCTTACCTACGTCCATTATCCCAACTATCTCTCTAAGGTAGATGCTTACTCACCTGAGAAAGTATAATTAGTGTTCTTTAAAACTCATGAAATATTACAAACCTCTGACTTTTTATCATGTAAGATCGATTTTTTGTTCAATGCTCTCTTGATTACAGCCTCTAAGTCACCCTTTGACAAACAAGGAGTCTATGCACTCGCAACTACCCGTCTCGAATGCTCTTAGTTTATAATACAAAAACGACATTGCTCAAAGTAGAACACAACACTTACGAGATTAATGGTTTTGTAGCAATTATGTTATAATTAGGCTCATTATATAAAACGTTCAGGTACACTTGAATCGTTTGCATTAAATGCCTAATGGTTACCGAATGTAACTATCCAATTTGTTAATCGAAAAATATATTACATGCTAAGGATAAACACAATTAACTCGTTGTCCACTCTCTCTCACCAGGCTATTTGCTAAAGCTACAATAATTTCAACATACTGTCTTTCCCTTGGAAAATGCACTCGTTATGTTGGACACAAATGGACCATAAGAAAGAAAAAGAGATTCCTCTTCACCGCCTTGAGATATAAACTCACAATTGAAGATCATGACCTCCAAAGCTTAAAGTTCTCCAAACGCTCGTCAACGACCAAGCATCAATCCACGAGCACCCAGATCTAAGCCGCACTTCTCTTGCAACCTAGCACTTGAAAACAAATGGTTGATATCCTCCTCCCGCGCATCACGGAAGAATCAAGAAGTGCAAGCCTCCAGAACCCATCTTAGTCTATAGCAGCCATGTGGAAGCCTTGATCTTCTCATGAGCCAGGCAAATATTTTAATCCTTTTTGGAATTTGGGTTTGCCAAATCAAGCCACAGTCAATGCACGAATCCACGTCAGCCAGGCGGTTATTGTTTAGTAGTTTGTAGACATTTCGTACCGAAAATTCTCCTTCATTCCATGTTCGTCATCATGATGAGAGAGGTCCGGGCCGCTGCCCTTTAGGTGTCGCATAAGTAGAATAAAATCCTCCATTTGCTGATGTGAAAGAGATGAAGCATTGAGGACTATCAAATTGTTCAGTTTATCATGTTGTGCTTGAAACTTTCCCTTTTGATCATTTTGATGAATTAATGGCCCATACTTAAAGGACAATAGATATGCTAATGCATGTAAGTTATGCGACATATAAACTTACCCCAAACGATACTACATGAATATCTATTTAGTAAAATCCAACATAATATGTGCTTAGCTTCAGTATTCTAATCCTGACTATCGTTTATTTTGTTTCAATCATGATTTCACAACATGCGAACAGTTGTCTACTTCTCAAGAAAAAGTTGATATAGTAATTTGAGTTGGAAGCTGAAAATACCCTAAACTACTTCATATCTAACAAGCTTCATGAAAGGATGTTATTGTACAATTTTGGATTTCAGCAATTTTATTACATAAAATCTTTCCCAAAATCAGAGTTTTATATTCATAGTAAGTCTTATTCCAAGTTAAAAAAAAGTCTTATTCCAAGTTTATGCTTGAGCTGTATAAGTAAATTTAATATTTAATTGGGATTAGGAACTATGACCTCTAGGATCAAGAGGATGGTTTCAGTTCATACACGAACAATTAAGGTTATGAAGAAAGGGCCAATAAGGACTCGTTCTTTAAATATTTGCTTCTGAGGAACTTAGATCTACAAGTGGTCGCCAACATGTTGTTGATTCTGCATCTTGATAATTCAACCAGTAGGTTGATGTAATTATTATTATTCAATTTCATCCATACCATTATCACTTGATCTCACATGTTTTGCTCAAAAAAAAAAAACTTGATCTCACATGTTACATCAATCCGATTCTGCTGATCTCAGACATCATGTGCCACTTAGTTAATGATGCATTCTGAATCCCCTTGGCGAAGATATATGAGTAAAGAAATAATGAAATCTTTTCTGTACGAGAATTTTGTCACAATTCCATTTATATCATTCTTCACAGAAAGTAGAAATTGGATTCTGACTCCACTCTTTTTTTATCAAGGCCTTTAAAAGACGAGTCTTTATGGAAGTTCCTTATTTAGATGAGCTCTTCATGCTAAAAAGTGATAAGGAAACAAAATTTGACAGTAATAAGTGATTACTTTCCCACCTTGGCCAAGTCATTATGAAATTCCATATGCATTTTCGGTAAGGGAGCAACAGACTTGATGACTATAGTTGTCACTGGTATATATCAAACAATCTTGCTGCTCTTAGCTCGCGTACACACTGATTGGCATGAGTAGCATGACTTGGAATGTCAGTGTCATGTTGACTAGTACTTTTACCTGTTGATTTAGATAGTAAAGAAAGTTGTTATTGGCATTTCTAAGGAAGCATCATTCCTCTTTCTCTGGGCATTATTTATGTGTTGGGCAGTTTCGGGATTATTAAAGCTATCTATGTCTACATTCTTCTACTTTGAAATATGTGCAAGTAATTCATATTGTGGCATTCAAAGTTCATTTCTTCTTTATTTCATACTGATATTTGCTGACATATATAAGATATCTTACATTTATTTGTGGTTACCTCATCCTGTTTATCCTTTCTTGAAGGGTCCCGATTATTGGAGGAAGATACCTTGATCTCCATCGTCTCTTCGTTGAAGTAACATCTCGAGGTGGAATCGAGAAGGTAAGAGTTAAAAAATGAAATTAGATTGCTCCAAAATAATGAAAATTAGTTGACGATAATGAAGTATATGTCATTTTTTATTCTCTATGTTATTAAAATAGGAAGCATTAATTAAAGAGCATATCTCTTTCTGTGGATTCTCTTCATTTCACTGTTTGAGAGAAACATCAATAAAAGTATGCTTTAGGTCTGAAATTGATTGGGTTATTGCTATTTTGGAATTTCAACTTGGAATGAATTTTAGGGGTGATTATGGTCTGTAGCATGTCATGCTGATAAAAAAATGGAAAAAATAGCATTATACTGATTTATAGTTATGTGTCGATGGATTTATACTTGAAATGTACTGAGACTTCCTACTTATGCACAACATGTACTATAAAATGAGAACATGCTTCCATTGACAACTTTGATGTTACATCATTGATGATTTGCAGCAATGAAACCATTTCATCCATTTCTTCCATTGCCATATCAATATTTTCTTTTTTAATTGGTAAAGTTTAGTGCTTTCTGCAAAGTGATAGAGATTCTAGTGATTGATGCCTCGAGGATACACACACACACACACACACACACACTATATCCTTGTTTTCGTCTGCATATTTTATTGTAAGTTTCTATTGCAGTTAATTGCAGAAAAAAGATGGAGAGAAGTAACTGCTGTTTTCAATTTCCCTTCCACTGCTACAAATGCATCTTTTATACTGCGCAAGTACTACATGTCCCTTTTACATGACTATGAACAGATATACTTTTCTGGATCACAAGGACGGAATTCACCAGGTTGTCTGTGTGTGCTTTTTTCTTCTTGTTTATTCGCTCCATGTACCCCCTTTGTTGTCTCACCATGTTGTTTTACCTTCTTCAGCTCCTTCAAACACATTGTCACTGAATCCTGTTCCATCAGATAGGTTGGTTGCACCTGTCATGCCATCTTATGAATCTCAAATCGCTCTCTTGATGCGGGGAAGAAGCAATGGTGAGTTCCCTTTTACACCACTATGAACTGATATAAATTATTTGGATCACAAGGATGGAGTTCACCAGGTTGTTTCTGTGTGTGTATTTTCTGCTTGTTTATTCGCTCCACGTGCCTCCTTTTTGTTTCTCACCATATTTTTACTTTCTTCAGCTCCTTCAAACACGTTGTCAATGAATCCTGGTCCATCAAATAGGCTATTTTCACCTGCCACACCCTCTTATGAACCTCAAATTGCCCTCCTGAATCGGGGAAGAAACAATGGTGAGTTTGGACATAACCATTCATAATACTCTTAAATAGTGGTTCTACTTCTCCCTTTCAGTTTACTTACATATGCTATCAGTTGACGTTGTTCATTCTGTTTATCTCTGTTATAACTAATTATAGTTCATAAGGTCATTTTTTTCTTAAAACGCTAACTGTATGAATGTGGGTTGAATTTGTATGTTGACATGATTCTCTACTCATGCCAGTGTCTCTTTCTCATTGTATTTTCTGCTTGTTTATTTGCTCCACGTGCCTCCTTTTTGTTTCTCACCATATATTTTACTTTCTTCAGCTCCTTCAAGCACGTTGTCAATGAATTCTGGTCCATCAAATAGGTTATTTTCACCTGTCACACCCTCTTATCTATCTCAAATTCCCCTTCTGAATCGGGAAAGAAATAATGGTGAGTTTGGACATAACCATTCATAATACTCTTAAATAGTGGTTCTACTTCTCCCTTTCAGTTTACTTACATGTGCTATCAGTTGTCGTTGTTCATTTTGTTTATCTCTGTTACCACTAATTATAGTTCATAAGGTCATTTTTTTCTTAAAACACTAACTGTATGAATGAGGGTTGAATTTGTATGTTGACATGATTCTCTACTCATGTCAGTGTCTTTTTCTCATTGTATTTTCTGCTTGTTTATTTGCTCCATGTGCCTCCTTTTTGTTTCTCACCATATATTTTACTTTCTTCAGCTTCTTCAAACACGTTTACAATGAATTCTGGTCCATCAAATAGGCTATTTTCACCTGTCACACCCTCTTATATATCTCAAATTCCCCTTCTGAATCGGGGAAGAAACAATGGTGAGTTTGGACATAACCATTCATAATACTCTTAAATAGTGGTTCTACTTCTCCCTTTCAGTTTACTTACATGTGCTATCAGTTGTCGTTGTTCATTTTGTTTATCTCTGTTACCACTAATTATAGTTCATAAGGTCATTTTTTTCTTAAAACACTAACTGTATGAATGTGGGTTGAATTTGTATGTTGACATGATTCTCTACTCATGCCAATGTCTTTTTCTCCTGCACGATTATTATATCGTTGGGGAAAAAGTGTCTTACTCACATGTTATTTAAATATTTTTTACCTTTTACTTTGAAGTTATCATTTTCCTTTTGACCTCCATGTTACAAAAAGTTCACCAAGTCCACTTGTGATTACATTTTTAAATTGGCTTCATTGACCGATTTTACCATATACCACAATTGCATGACTTTATACATTTTTTATATGTTTCTAATTTTGTTATATTGATGTGAATATCCATAAACTATAGATAATTATATTTTAGAAATAAACTTGTTCTCAGAATGTACAAAGAAATTTGGATTTAAAAGAGCAGTATTTTAGTCATGTGCATAATCATATGGCTCTTTGGTATGTTTGATAATAAAATTGGCTCGGGTGGATGAAGTATTGAAGAACAAGTCATAAAAAGACTGTGTGTACCTTTATCAGTCATTGGGGGAAATGAAAATTGATTAAACAAACTTAATGACTTCTGACTGCCACGTGATATAAGGACATTTCTGCTAAAGACTTTTAATCTGTTCTTCTCTGATTTTAGGTCAATCTTCCACAGCACATACTCAGGTGGTTGGAGTAATTGATGGGAGATTTGAGCATGGCTACTTTGTCACTGTTACTGTTGGCTCAGCTAAGCTTAGAGGTGTCCTCTATCATACTCCTGAGAGGACTGCTGTGCATGTTCCGCAGTACTCGGCAATTGGTGATGACAACAATCATGGGGGTTCTCGCCATCAAAAAAGCATGAGGCTTAGTACGATAATCCCCAGTTATCCAAAACCTAACATGAGTGGCTATAATTTCTTCTTTGCCGAGCAGCATGCAAGACTTGAACCAAATTATCCCGGGAAAGATAGAGAAATCAGTAAGATGGTCGGTGAATTATGGAACAAATTAACTGAAAATGAGAAGGCTGTAAGTATGCCATACTCTATATTCCACATACTATTGTATTTTCTTTTTCTTCTTTCCAGGCTGATACTCAATCGTTATGCATGCATGATTCTGTCAGGTATATCAGGAGAGAGGATTACGAGACAAGGAGAGGTATCAAAGTGAAATGAAAATATACAGGGAAAGACTAAATGGTGGCCAGATTATCAGTAATGCAGTGCCTATCCAACAGTGTCCCAGGGAGCAGGCAATGAACAATGCCAGCACCAGACCTCCCATTATTGACTTGACTCTAACAAGTGACTCTAGTTCTGCTGATGATGAGGACGATGATACTGAGGATAAAATTTCACATGGGGATTCTGAAGTAGACACGGCCTTAGTAATGGGCAGAAATGGTGCTTAATCTAGCAGATTGTTTTGATGGCAAATTCGATGATCGCACCAATTCTATTATCATTCCGAAAGCAGATCCTAAATAAGTATTGGTGTCATCAACTGATAAACAGATCTGGAGAAAGATACAAAGTAGCTGATGATCAAGTATTCAAGACAATCTGTTAGCCCTGTTAGATAGCATTTTGAGGATTTTCCTTCCATGCTGAGCATTTCAATTCATCAGATAAAACATCTTGAGAGCATAATTCTTGATTACAAGTTTCTATAACAAATGAACAATCGATGTGACCGCAACTTTTAGGTTTTTATGATTCAAAGCTAAAGATATCGATCATTTATGATCTGTTCTTCTATTGCTGGTTTATTTGAAATATTGATCTTCTGTATTCGGCTTTTAGTTTTGTTTAAATTCTGCAATAAGTTTGGCATTTTCTGCAAGGCACTTCTGTTTGATTTTTGCCCGTTTTCCATTTCCATAGAAATGAAAATATGTTTGGTTTCAGTTTTAGAAAATATTTTCTAAATTTTAAAGTTTTCATTTTTTTATCTTTATTTGTTTTCATTTGAAAGGTGTTAATATTTAAATACATTTTATATTTAAGAGTACTTTGTATATTAAATACAATATTTACAATAGATATCTACAATATATCTTTTTTTATTATTTTTATTTTCCTCATTTCCTTCTCTCTCCTCCATCTTCATTGTATTTCATATTCTCTCTTACATTTATTTATTTCCCTACCTTTTATCTCTTCAATTTTTCTTTCTTATTTTTCCCCCTCGCTCTCCTTTTTTTTTTACTTTTTTCTCTCATCTTTCTTATTTCAGCTCTCCTATTTTTTTCTCACTTTGCTCTTATCTTTATTATTTTTCATTTTTCTCTTATTTTTTCTTATTTCATCATTTTTCTCTCATATTTTTCAATTTATCATTTTTTTTCTCTTTTTTAATTGCCTACAACTTTTTTTCTCTCATCCTTGTCTTCTCTCCTTTTTGTTGTTCTAACCTTCACTTTAATGTTTTCATCCTTTGCTCTTCTCTTTGTTAAAATTTAATTTCCTTTCTCTTTCTTATCTCAACACTTTATCTCTCAATTTGCTTATCTTCCCACTCTTCCTTTTTTTTAGTTTTTCACATTCTCTCTCCCCTATTCTATTTCATAATTTAGTGACATCTTTCTAACATCCTATATTTCTCTCCAATTATCTTACGTCATTGTCTTATCCTCGTCTCTCTTACCTCCTCGTTTTCTCTCACATGTTTTTTTGTTTCCTCATATTTTCTTATACATTACTTTCTATCCCCACTTAATCATATGATAACTTTCCATCCACTTCATTATTTTTTCATTTTTATTTCAGTGTTTTCTCTCTTCTTATTCTTTTCTCTCACGCCTATTTGGTTGGGGGTGAAAAGAAGATAAAAAAGAGAGAGAAAAAGAAAGTTAATAATTTAATCATATTTAGTTATATTTTTAGCGGAGAAGAATTGAATGAAATATCTCTTTCGTTTACTTCCATTCCTTTTTAAAAAAATATTTTTTCTTTCAGCCCTGAATTAAACTGTAAATGAGGAAAAGAAATATTTAAAACATGTTTTTAGTTTATACATAATTAAATATATAAATATATACATTATGATATATTCATCTAACAAAAAATATATATTAATTTCGATCCCTCTAGTCATGACATTTCAAATAAAGTTAATTATTTCACATTCATTCTTTTTTATTTTATTTTCCTAATTTATGTTTCCCTCTATTACCTTCCTTTTTTCTCTTATAGACTCTTTGGTTCAACAATCACTAAATTTTTTTGAAAGGAAAGATAATAGAGGAAAAGAAAACTAGAAAAAAAATGTAAGAGAATGGAGCTGAAAGAATTAATCTTGTTTGGATGACATGACTAAAAAGAAAGAAAGAGAATTATATTTTTTTATTAGATAAATGTATCCTAATATATGTGTTTATATATTTAATTACAATTGAAAATATATTTTAAATATTTCTTTTTTCTCTTTTATATCCTAATTCGGCGTTGGAAGAAAAATAAAATTTTGGAGAAGAATGAATATAAATAAAGGGGTCATTCTCCTCTAGGGGTGTTCACCGAGTCAGATCGACTCGATGAACCCGACGATCCGAACCAACCCAATCTCACTTGGGTCGGATCGGATCGTTCGTTGGGTCGAACCCGAACCGATCCGATCATCATCCGATCACCAATGGGTCGGGTACGAGTTTCAATTTTTCAAACCCGATCAATCCGACCCAATCCGATGATCTGAACTTCTATATATTTTTTATTAAATTTAAACCAATTTATTCTTAATAAAAATTTTATATTACTTTAAAATTAAAGTATATTACAAATTTATATTTTACATCCTTTAAATCATTATAAAACATTGAAAAAAATATGTTTCTTTATTTTTTTAAAATATAATTGATATTAAGTATTATAAAAAAATTAAAAATATATGAAAAAATTTAATCGGATAAATCGATGATCCGACTCGATCCAACTCGATCCAATGAAGGTCGGGTTGGATCAGATTCGATGATTATTTTGTCATCAACCCGATCCAATCCAACTCGAACAAAATCAATCGGGTTGGGTCGGATTTGAGTTCGGGTCGGGTTTGACCCGTGAACACCCCTATTCTTCTTCGTTAAAAATGCAGCCAAATCAGATTAAATTATTAATTTTTTTTCTTTGCCTCTTTTACCCTATTTTCAACCTCAATCAAACATGCCCTAATGTTTATTGAACCCAAAGGACCCTTTATCTTCATTCCTACCTTGACTTCTCTTCTCTTTCCTCTTTCTTATTACCTCACTTTCTGACTATTTTTTCATCTCCTTACTTTTCTGTCTAGTTTTTATTATTTCTTCACTTTCTCTTTCATCTCCTCTTATTTCTGGTTCCTTTTTATCTCTTTACTATGTCTTAATTTTTATTATTTTCTCACTTTTTATTTCCTCTTCTCTTATGTATTCATCTCTTTCTCATTTATCTTTCTTTTTTTCCCTAGCCCCTTTTCTTTTTTTATTTCATCACTTTCTCTCTCTTCTTTCTTATTTTATTACTTTCTCTCTCATCTTTTCTAATATCTTATTTTTTTTATTGCCCCCTCTTTTTTTATTTCATCACTTTTGGCTCATCTTTCTTATTTTCTCACTTTTTATCTCCTTTTCTGATTGTTCACTTTCTCATCTTTCTTATTTCATCATTTTATCACTCCCATTTTGAATTTCTTTTCTTTATTTCTTTATCTCTCCTCTTATGAACTCTATTTCTAAATTTTTAGAAAAATCTTTAACATTATTGATAAACCAATGCCAACATTGATTATCACAAGGGGCATTACCGTAAACTTACAAATTATCAATTTAAATATAATAAAAGAAATCAAAATGAGGACTATTAAGCTTAGTCCTTGCATGCCCACATTTGTTCCCTCTTTTTTCCGCATTCCTATGATTCACATTCAAACAAGCAAATTCATCATTCATAACCTCAAGACATAATGATCATGGGTGAGCATGAGCGAATTGTTAACTTCCATAAATATTTAAAAAATCAGTAAACCAAAATCTTTGTTTAAAGTAATTGAAATCACAACTTGAAATGATACATGCAAATTCATGAATTGATATATCATTTAGTAATTCTCGGGCCAATCTAATAGACTTAATAAAAGAGAATTCATAGGTTGTCACACGTGATCTTAATAAGTATCACTCTTAGGGTCTTAATGTTAATAGTTTATGACCTCCAATAATTTTAATGTGTTGTCACATTAAACAAATTTAATACATTGCCGCATTCAATAAACTTAATATGTTGCCACAATTAGTTACCTTAATATATTATCATGAACAATGATTTTAATGGATTGCCTTCTCAAGTAGAGTTTAACAAGGCTAGTGAGGAACACCATCTCACACTAGGTAGTATTTATAAATTTATTCATGTTTATGGATGAATGTGATATCTCCATAGCAAATTATAAATAGATCGCTTCATCAGTTCAAATAGTTAAAAACTATGAACTTCTAAAATTTATTCTTCAAAATATCAAGGTCAACCATATCGACAACAAGTAAATAAATGCATCCCAATCAAAGCATAACATTGCACATCAAAATCAATTTGACATAAAAACATGTGCACTCATATAAATGCATACTTTAGATTAAAATAGAAAAAAACATGTCATGCATCATCACAAAAAATGTAATATCTCATGTGAGTGATACAATGGATGGTATTTAAGAAAGTCCATATACCTTTGGTTCAACATATTCTTTCAAATTTTCCAAAGTCCAAGCCCATAGCAACTACATGATTCTTAAACAAAATTCAATATATGTGTTCTCATTACAAGAAAAGCTAACTTTTGCCGCCAAAATTTTGAGATGGTCTGCAAAACCACCTCAATTGGGGTGGTCTAAATAAGCCACCCTTTATTGAGGTGGTCAGCCAGACCACCACAAGTCCGAAATGGACCATTCCAATAAATTCTAAGTTTGGGATAGTTTAGAGAGACCGTTTAAAAAAATAAAATAAAGAACAATTGATACATGCTTCCTTCTTCTCTTTTACATTTTCTTTTCTCTCGTCTTCTCTCGCGGCGGCACTTGTCATCTCCGACGAGCGGCAGCAACAAGGAGGCACTTGTCTTCTTTGATCGATGGCAACGAGGCGGCAAGTGATTGTTACAAGGCGGCCAGCGGCAGCGACAAGGCAAGTCTTCTCTGATTTATCTTCTTCTCTCCAATATCTTCTTCTCTGATCTTTGATCTCTGATCTCTGCCGCCGCGTGCACGCTCCTACGACCGGAATGTGCGTGCCTGTTACATTTTATATCACTAGACTTTTAAATAAACTTGTTTGAATCTTTATTTAATTAGTTTTATGTTGGAGGAGTTTAAAGCTAAAGAAGTTGCATATTTGACTCAAGATGTTCAAGAGGAAGTTATCTTGACGAGTAATAAAGAACTCTAGACTCAATATCTTAGCATTTACAAAAGGTGTGCTTATGGTTGCGGATCTTCTGTTGATTATTCTGATTTTTCATAATCGGGACCATCAAGTGGAATAAAAGATAGTCTCTTCAGCATCAATTGCAAGAGAAGGACGAATATGAAAAATAAGTACAACTGAAAGTGAAAAAACTTGAAAGAAATCAACGTAAGCAACAAAAGTAATTCAAAACGATGGGATAAAATTTATGATAAATCAGAATCGTCAACAAGCCAATGAAGAGGAGTGTTGAATCTAGGATCCCGAGATTATTTTGAATGATCACAAATTTGTAAGTGAACTCAGTCTGTACTAATGAACTTGGTTGAGCTGATTTCTGTAATAGGACATAGACAAGTTCAGTACAGCGGTCGACCTGAGCTAAAGGAATGGATGACCACTGCACACGTTATACATATCATAAAGAATCATATGTGTGCAGTGTGCGTCCTAAGGATATAAGCGGTCGACCAGTGGAAGGAGAAGGAGGTTATATATAAACAGCAAAGTGTATGGAGGAGGAGACATATACGGTCGACCCAAGACATAAAGA
>LTAE01004486.1:0-28449 GCA_001647135.1 Pontederia paniculata | reverse complement strand
CTCATTCCACACTGAGATCCTCGAATGTCCGCTCCCTCCTCTATCAGTACTTTGGTCGTCCGCTCACTTCCCAATGAGATCCTCGGACGTCCGCCAAAGCTTCCTCTCACAGGTCCATACGTCCGCTCATTCCATTCTGAAACTTCGGACGTCCACTCCCTTCTCCTGACATTCTCCGGACGTCCACTAACACCTTGCCAGATTTTTTGGACGTCCATTCCTTCTGTCAGCTATCTTGGTCGACCATTGCTGTTTCTCCTCAGACTTCGGACGACCTGTGACATTCCATCGGTCGTCCGCCAATCCTGCGGTCGCTCGATCTCCAAACTTCATCAGTCTTGACAAACTCCTGGACGCCCGCTTGTCTTCTCACCAAGACCCTGGACGTCCTTTGTCTTCACCTGATGTCCACCGGTCATCTGCACTTCACTTGCGGTCGACCACTCTCTTGTCTGTCGTCTGCCTTGGTCGTCCGCTGCTTCTACACTTAGAGCCTTCGGACGTCCACTCCAGCCTTGGCAGTCTTCTGGTCATCCACTGTCTCCACCCTGAGCCCTTTGGATGTACATTGCCTTCTTCCTCAGTTCTTCGGTCGTCCGCTCTTCAACTTAGGATGACCCCTCCTCTACTTAGCCAAGACTCTTCTTCGACTAAGTCTTCATTAGGCGTCCACTTCTCCTTGGACCGCCCGTTCTCCATCCTTTGGTTATAAAGGTGTTGCCTTTGGTCGCCCATTCTCATCATCGGACTACCTCTCCTGTTAAGCCCATTTCATCGGTCTTCCTTCCTTTATCTTTGGTCGACCGGTCTAACTCTGATCCCTCCTCACATGCATCTTCCTTCAAAATTGGTCGACCACTTCATATTCTTAGGACGACCACTGCATACATAGAGTTCCTCTGATATGTATCTCGTGCTCATAGGTCGTCCATTCCTTTTGTTTTGGTCGACCTTTCATATTCTAAACTTGAATATCCTGTTTCAGAAATCAGCTCAACAAGTTCATCAGTTTTAAACTAAGTTCCCTTATAAATTTGTGATCATCAAAACAATCTCGGGATCCTATATTCAACAAAAATCAAGTTTCGTTAGTTGATGAGTGGCTAAAAATACCATTTTCACCCCTCATTTATGTCACTTTTTGGTCATGTTTTGCATGCCTCTTGAGGTCTTCTTGCTACCTTTTTACCAAATTACAAAAAAATCTATATTTGACAACCCATTTTCAGGAAATATTGCATATCGTTATAAAATTAGGTTTATTGTGCAATTTGAAGCTAATAATGCAGAAATAGGCAAAAAAGGATTCAACCCTTCGATTTCAAATACAAATCGCCATTCTTCATGAAGGGAATTCCCAAAATCAAGAGGCAAAGAAGGTTTCCTATTCAAGTCGACCCCAATTATGGAAACATATTGCAAACAAATTAAGGATAGAATGGCGGCTTGAAGGAATGCAACCACAATTCAAGGGATCACAATTCAAAAATCAAATCCAGACAAATGAAGAAAGGAATCATCAAGGATGTCTTGATCCATAATAGAATTCGTTTGAAACAAACTGTCGGTAGTTAATTGAAGATCACAACAGCAAACCGCCAAAAGTTTTGGAGATCTTGATCACACGGACATGGTGAATTCCCCCTTGATCAAGACACGATGAAGAGACAACCTGAGGGAGTGTATTTAAAAAGAAGATTAACATCATTCACAAGGGAGTTCGGCTAGAGAATTTCTTGGTGACAACAAGGAAGAAGCCACCTCCAAGCCTTTAGTTTTTTTCTTTCTAGTTTTCGAACAATGTTCCTACTATCCCTCATGGGACTTAGGGCTAGTTTAGTTTATTTCTGAGGCTCTGTGAAACCCCAAGAAGACTTTGTAGTTGTCATGTTTTCTTATCTATGAATTATTTTTAATCTTTTAATTGAATTGCAAGTTTGGTTCTTTACTGCCATGTGTTTAATGCTTGTGAATGATTTAAGGTGACATTTTTGTTCGCAAGATTATCCTCTCAAGTATAGGTTAGCCAAGCCTAGAAGAGATCACTCATAAGTTGTGCATCTATCACAACCGGGAAATTGTAGCACGTCACAATCCCGCTTGTGACGACACTTGTGATGAGGTTGTGATGAACCTAGAAATCAATTTAGCATTCTGATTTAACCGAGAAAGAGTTACTTGTAGAATGCTTGATCTTTCTCAAGTTAGTTCAACGGAAGTTGGCTAACTTTATTCTTTGTCGATTTTGAAAGACTTGCATATCTTTGATATTTTGTGAGTTATTTCTCGTCATTCAGGTCAAGCCTTAATCAGGATCACCTGAGGTTGGTGTAACCGAAGAATCTATCACAATTGTTGAGAAACGATATTTTCATGAATACCATCGATTTATTGATTCTCTTCATTCGGGTCAAACTCGAGGTTGTGTAACCGAGGAATCTATCATAATTTTTGAGAATTGGAAAATCCTTAAGGTAGTCATATATTTAAGTCTACGATCGTTCTTCTTCATTTGGATCAAGCCTTGATCGGATAATCAAGGGTCGTGTGACCGAGGAATCTGTCACCACTCTTGAAGAACAACTCACTTGTGGCGGACGGGTGTGACTATTCCCTGTTTTATATGTCTCACATCAAGATGGTCAATTGGTGTGCATTTTCGGGAAGGATTAGTAACTATTAATAGTCTCGGTAGAAACTCTTTAATTGGGAGTACCCTTGACCGGGATCGCCCAAGGTCGTGTGACCGGGGAACTTGTCATGACGAGGAGTGTTCACTAGTGATGATATATTGTGACAATCCATATGTTGAGTTCGGTATCAACCTAAGTCATTGTCTGTACATCCTCACCAAGACCAAGTCTTGGTGGGATTGTCTGAGGTTGCGTGCCGAAGAATCTGGCGTAACATGGGGAAGCATGCCAGCTTGTGACGACGGATGGTGACGACTTAACAAATTGATTTGAGCGTATTGTTTTTAAAGGATTTCAGGGGATATTCCTGTGACGATAGTGGATCTTTTCCCTGGATAACTTCCTCGATCAATCTAAGACTTTGAACAGTGAGTTCTTGGACTGGATCACTGAGCATTGGAGTGATGCATGGTTTTGTTCTTTGAACTCCTTATAGAATCAATTCATTCATTTTTAATGTTTGACAACTGCAGACGAGCCTAGGGTGGAACTTTGCCTTGGAAATGCTTTTATCATTGATATTTCCTATGTTTACTTTCTCGTATTTGAAAACCCAAAGAAAAACCCAACCAACAATATTTTTCCTTTAGTTTGGTGTAGTTGAGTTAGGAATCTTCGTAGAAACCTAATTGACCAGTCCTATGGATCGACCCCAAACTATTATAACTACCCCGCCGCTTGCGGAAGCAGTAGTTGTGTAATTTGGTGATTTATAAATTTTAAAACTTACCTTTGTAGTGGATTATCGGGTGTCATTAGAGTTGTTACAACCTGTGTCACGGTCGGATCTTTTTTGTTTCAACCTGACCTGTTACACGATGCACATCAATCATCAATCTTTTAATAAGTTAATCACACTTTATGTAAAGCCATATGATAAAAAAACCTCAAATCAAGAACACAAATCTCCTTAAAACATCTCTGACCTGTTACAACAAAAATCAAATCATCACCTACATATTCATTGATGTCATGTACATCCGCAACGACTTTGGCCTTCTTCTTTTCAATTCATTGCACGTTTACATCCACAACGATTGTGGCCTTCTTCTTCTTAGGGAAACATCATCTCTTCGTCTAATGGAGCTCACTGATGAATCTCACTTTGATAACACTTTGATGCAAATACACACGCACGTAAAAAAGAGATAGATAGAGAGATCATAGAAGAAAACCACAAGTTTTACATGGTTCATCCTTATTGGTTGCGTCCTTAAATTGTGGCAAAAAAATTATATGTTGAAAGAATTATAAAAATTATTATGATTACTTAGACCATCTTCTACCCATAATTCTAGGGAGTTTATGTATGCACTCTTTTAATAGAAGATAGAAATTTATCTTAGATACTCATTAGTAGTTCTCAAACAATAAAACACCTATCATAAAAAATTATGTGGAATTTCAACATAGAAACAAAATAATATCCAAACTTTTTTGACTGAGGGCTCCCTTTGGCAAGAGGATCCCCTAGATTCCCCCTTAACTATCCTTAGGTTCGTTGTTTGAGCATTGAGACCTGTATGCAAGGACAAAAAACACCTATAACTTTGAAACTTATTATTGAATTTGAAAAAACTCTGAGCTTTCACCTGGGTAAAATTCAAGACATTATCAACATCTATAAATATGAATTCATTCATATTTATTAAGGTCAGATCAAGAATTGAACCAGGTCAAAGAATTAGTTAGATTTCATGAAATTCGAAATTGGAAAAGCTTAAACTCAACCTAATGTAATATGATCTAATTATCGATTACTTTTTAATTTAGCTTACTTTACTCTTTTACTTTCCAAATTGTTAGTATTTTTATTTTAAACATATAGTGTAATCAAGTATATCTCTCACTCAATCATAATTATATCAAGTCGGTCATATGATATTTAAAATTATTTGTGAAAATCTTGACCCTGACTTAATTACAAGTTGGCAGGTCGAACCCAACCGTGAGCACCAGTAATCAGTAGTAACTAGGAAACATTATCGTGATATGCGCAATTTAGATCTTTTAATCTTTAAAAAAATAACATTAAAATGTACATTAAAACTAATATATGATATTTCTAGTACATTCATTAGCTCAAATAAACTTTTATGTGCTAATTGAACAAATATTAGGATGAGTAAAAGTATTCGAACTGGTAAATATGATAATATGAATAATTCAATCTCAATCAAATTGGCTTGGATCTCATATTGAGTCGAACTTTAATTTCCCAAAATTTGATTGTCAAATATTCAATATGCTTTTACATTTTTCAAACTTAAAAAAATCTGATCTAAAAGATCACACCATTTTCTTTAAATTGGACAAATTCAATTTGGTTTAAACTTTAAAGCTTTTAAAAATTAAATTGTATGAAATTAAAATACTTTAAATTTGTGAAAAATATTTGAAAAAGTTTGGAAAACCTTGATTCTTGTTTAAGAAAGAATAATAATTAATTTTAAATATAGCAAGAGAAAATATCAATCTCAATTAGTCAATGTAATTGATTCGACCAATGTGGATTTGTTAGATCAAATCCAATAAGAAAAAAATGGTCCAACACTCCAACCTAATTTGAGTTAAGACGAATTTTCAATCGAACTAAATATTAGGAAGTGTACAGAAACTTATTCTCTTGCAAGAATTCGACTTTATTTTTTAATGTTGTTTGCTTATATTTAATGCAAGTATTTAAGATTGATTATTAAAAAATCTACTAATTGATCACTAATGTTCACTTTACTATAGTACCATATATATGAACTTCAAAATACCAATGAGACAAATTATGATGAAGAATCAACATGATCACCATGTCTAAGAACACACCATTATAGATATTGAAATTGAAAAAGTCTAGTCATTATATAGTACTATCAATAAGATAGAATATTGAAACAAACGCCACATAACAAAGTAATTACTTAAAGTTCTAGATCAAAAGATGTGTTTTTTACCTAATATGCATACATCCTCACAAGAACAAAGAAAAGAAAATAATTATTAAATAATTTTGGAAAAACTTGCATCTCGAATGCATCCGGATGCTTTGAGACAATATTATAATCATTACTATATGCAATTCCTATAAGCGAAAAAGTATATCATTAATTATACATTAATTTAAAATTATTATATATTCATCTTAGTTCACATATAATAATAAATAAATATAGGTAGAGATGGTCAAAGTGATTTAAGTTGGGAAGCATGTCATAGACTCATAAATTATGCATTGAATGTGATAAATAGATAGTCACTCAATTTTTTTTCCAATTACCACTATTCTTCTCTCATAACTACCACCATTCTTCTTTGAGAACTAAATGGGAAAGAAATTAATCACCAAAAAATATAGAGTTTTGCTATTTTTTTCAATTTCCACCATTCTTTTTTTTTTTAACTAAAACAGCAAGGACTGAATCACCAAAACACAAGGAGCTTGCTCACTTTTTTAGTTATGATCATTTTTTTAGAACTGAAAGGACAGAGAATCAATCACCAAATGGTATGGAACAATAGGAAAAATAAAGATAATTAATATACATCTTGATCAATATCGAAAATATATTGTACACGTATACTGAATGAGCATGAGAAGAATTTGATTGCCGAAAAAAAAGAGGTGGGAAAAAGAAATAATTAATTGTAAATGCTTTCTATTTTTATTTTTTTAAGATAGTGTGTATGTTTTCTATTTTATACTTTACAAACTCAAATTATATAATTATAACCAATACATAAAGTATATTGTAACATATATAAATATGTAAAATTAAATAGGAAAATGATGAGTGAGTTAATTTGAGAAAGAGGAAATTGAGGATAGATAATAAAAAAAAAAGAAATTTGTAAAGAGTAAGATAAAACAAAAGAAAATTTATTATGATTCTCTCATGTACATAACGGAAGTAATAAAGGGGAAAAAAATCAAGATGATAATTTCTTGAATAAAGCATCAATTGAACTTGCCTTATTTTATCGACAAAGATAAAATAATGCCGAGTTTGTAACATCTAATCACTAAAACTTGAGAATGTTTAAAAGATGTATCCCGTATCTCCTTCATGTTATGCATTCTCGATGATCCTTCTCATTATTCTTCCTCACCTTAGTCACCTTCCTGCCAATAAAAGGAATCAATATCACAATCAACAAAAAAGATGCAAGAAAAACTCAAAATTAAGAAATAAGATAAAAAAAAGATACATGTATATATATGAAAAGACTTCCAAATTTTTGAAAGATTTTATAACTATGATCTATCATTTCATATTTTATTAACTTATTTTTTTTCTCTAGCAATCAATTAGTGGGTAATAGTAGGCTAAAATTTAGAGGGCATGCAGTTTCTGTGGATTTAATATCATAAATTCTCTCGTGATATTATTAAGAAAATGGAAGGTAACTTTTGTGCTAAATAAAATTGATAGATTAAAGATAAGGGCATATGGATAGACTTATCAAAAAATTAGAAAATGTCATTTATCTAGAGAGTGAATAAAGGAAAATTCTAAAGATAAAGGTAAAATCATTTTAGGTTTTGATATTAAATTAAAAAATAAATATTGTAACATTTTTTTTATATTTTGGAATAGAGAAGGTGGGTATCAATTTATTTAGAAAAGTAAATGTGAAAGTTTAATTTAAGAGAGATGCGGGAGAAAATAAAAAATAATAGGCTAAATGCAAAGGTACTTTTTACTATTCACCTTTCATTGTAAAATTAATTTAATGCTATGGATGTTGGATTGAGAGTAAGAGATAGTTAAATAAATATATATATTTTTAAAGAAGAACACTGTGATAACCTTAATTTAATTTCATAATAATTATCATTTTTAGTTTTATTATTATACCAGCAAATTTGTAAGTATCTATCATTCATACGACCAATCATATTTCGCCAAGTGGCACTTGCGAAAATGATAATACATAATTGTAAATAAATCCTATAAATTATAATTATAATAATATATATCTAATTAGGAATAAGTGATATTTCTTGAGAATGAACTAATCATATTAGATGTGAATTTTAATTGGACCACCACTTTAACCAATCATCAAACAAGCGCCATAAGCAAGCAGCTTGCCATCTTTTGTTTGGCCTATTTTTTTCAACCGCCTTTAGCTTGCCACAAGTGACGACCACTTCAGGTAAAACGTTTTGCCCTAGATTTATGTCATAATTCATGACATGATTTGCAAAATCATTTGACCATCCAAAATTACGAAATTTACATGTGAACTCCTCTTAGGTCAGATTTCCACGGACTCTAGAAATACTAAAAATTAAGTTGTATGTTAAGAGTTATGATCATATATTTACATACCACTCATGCTGTTCTGAGACAGCTACAAGGTCGGATGTCAAATTATGAAATAAAATGTTGTAAGGTTAATCAAAATTTGATGCTTCTTATGTTAGAAGATTTTATATGGGATCATATTCAGGTGGAATCAACTCAAAAGAACATGTATAAATGAAGTTATGAATTTTCTACCATGCATGACTTCATCTTTGTAGATTATGGATAGAAAATAGTTTGATTCCAAGAATTTTAGAGAAATAATATGTAAAGATTAGATTTTGAGATTTTTATACCTGAAGGATTAGGAAGTCTAATTTATATGAAAATTAAGAAATCATGATTTGATGCTATCTAAAATGAGTTATAATTTTTAATGGCACATTACTCAGTCCGCCAAAACCTAAAACCAATGTAGAACATATGTTAAAATGTTAGTTTTTCTGCAATCAAAACATAAGAAGATAAATTTTAAAATTTACATATGTTACTTATAAGTGAGTCTATATTGAGTAAAAATTAGTTTTATATTATTTGGGTATATATAAGGGAAGTTATGAATTTATCTTCTATTAGTATGTCATTTATCAAGGTGCAAAAATTTACATATAAGGATTGAATTAATCAAATTGTTTGTTTACAATTAGGTCAAGTAATAACAAGTATTTATGCATCATTTATATACATTTTAACGACTTTCTTATAAAAGCAAGAAGGGTTGTGAAGAAATAATAAAGGGAAAAAGGTATGTAAGGCGGATCCATATATTTATATGATTTGTGTTATCTAGTACTTGTAAAGTTATAGCTTATGATATATTTGACTGATATGTCTAGGTATCATGATTGCTTCATAAGAAATGTTGGAACAAATATTTTGGTAAATAGTTATACTTTATTTTGCAAGATACTTATATAAATATAAAAGAAAGTACATGAAAAAAATGTTATTTGATGTAACTAGTGAGGTTATGGTTATGAAAGTTATATGTTATATTTGATAACTAATTAACGGATCGAAATGAACTTAGATAAACATATGCTATACTTTATTATTGTTGAAAGTTATTTAGATGCAAAGAGAAGTATTTGGAGAGTTGCAATGATGCAACTCTATGGTGGCGAAGACCCTGGTCCACATGATAATTGTGTATGCATGTGACCATGTTCCTCTCCAGATGATCACGGATGTCCCTAGATGTCTCCCTGCATAGAAGTTAGAATAGAATACATAGCAGATGAGTGATGAGTTACTAGAACAGTCGACGGGTCTATATCCAAAGTGTTGATTTTGCGGTGAAGAGTTCTAGAGTTGTCCATGATGGTCACGGCCCGTGACAGGTGGTTACGGGCTGTGATAGCTAAGTTGCGTGGCATGACAAGCTGTCACGGCCAAGGCAGGAGCAGCAGATTATGAAATAGTAAAATATTACAGGGCATGAAACGAGGTTACGACCCGTGAGCTGATGCTTTGTAGCATGTGACGACAGTTGCGGGGCATGACGAGCAGAGGTTCACGGGTTGTGCTGGATGGTAGCGGGCCGTAAACGAACTGGAGTTGTGAAATATCTTCATCACAGCCTGTTACATGTTGTAACGACCCGTGATGAGAGTGTAACGGTGCAAAAGGACAGTAGTAATGAATTTTCACGGGCATTGGGTCGGGTAATTTCGGATATTGATCGATTGTCAAGGATGACTTACGATTCGTCATAGTTGGTCATGGCCCGTGATGAATTGTTGAGGCTCAAACTTTTACTATGGCAAGGTCCGTGATGGAATTATCACGCCCCGTTATGCATCGAGTGTAGCTCCAGGAATTAGTTTATGGGCCGTGAAAGGATGTTACGGCCCGTAATGGAGTTAAGTGTTGAAAAGTTGGGGTTATTGTTGGCCGTAGTTGTTTCTTGTCGGGTGTAATTTCGGGTTTCACGGCCCGTGACAAGATGTCACGGCCCGTGATAGAAGAAAAGGCAGGTGCTAAGGCTTAGAATTTGACCAAGGCAACCAGACGCCTTGGTGACTTTACCAGGACTAGGATGATTTGATACTCGACTAGAATTGTGTTGAAGAAAGGCACTTGTTGCTGGAGATGATTGCTTGCTTGTGTTAGTTACAAGTTCTTGGGCGATGAATCTGATGGCTCTCCTTTATGTTCAAAATCATGCGTGACTCCTTTCTTGACCTAGGACATGGTCACTATAAAGCTTGAAGAAATTCTGTGAGAGTAATCCTAAAACACATGTCCTAACTAAAATAAAATAAAAATTATAAGAAAAGTGAGAGAGTTGGGTTGTCTCCCAACAAGTGCCATTATTTAACGTCGTACACTTGACACCTCTAGTTGATGTTCACGGTAGCAAGTGAGGGGAATTGTGAGTGATGATGCACCCAATTGTCTCCAATTTTTGGTAACCTTCTGTAGTGATTTTTGCTTTGCCCTTGTTTTGAGTTTTCATATTCTCCTCCAGCTGAATTGGAGTTGGGATCTTTGGTCGCCATTGTTTGGATGAACTTGGTGCATCTAATCTTGATGGTGGTGGTGATGGTGCTAATGACGACAGTGCAGATGGTGTCGCTCTCTCCTTATGTGGTGGTGGATGAATAGGAGATTAAGCTGTAGTGATTGGAATTTCCAAAGGTGAGCTCCTTCATCGGACTTTTTCATCATCAATGATATATTCACTTGTCTTTTTTACTCCCCACTAATGATAATATCTCCTAGGTTTCCACCTTCTGTGATAAATGTTTTGTTGATGGCATGGACATATGACAACTAGTGGCTTCTCAATAGTTTCTTCATACTTAGAAATTTGAGAAGACAACTATGCAACTTGCTTCTCTAATGCTTGAAACTTTGCTTTCATGGATTCAAGTTTGAGTTGAAATTCTATTGGTTGAGGAGAAGAAAAATCATGAACTATTTTGTTGTGGTTTTGTAGTTGAGTCAATTGGGCCTCCAAGTTGTTGATTAGTTGGTCTTGCTGGGTAATTTGTGCTGAATTATAGATACAACTTGACCAAGCATGTCCTCCAACTTGACCCTTGACTCTATTGACGATTTGAGGACATCACCTGTCTCTATATTGTGTCCTTTAATTTCTGAAATATAATTCTCTATGGTTTTGATGTACTCTTCTTGCATAGAGATTTTATGCACCAGCATGCCCACCATATGTGCCAGCATGACAAGTGGATCATTTGAAATGTCCTCTTCTTCAGATTGACGTGATTGTTGGCTAGTGCTTTGTCCAGACAGATTAATTCTAACTTGAATGATTTGAGGTGTGTTTTCTAGTTGATGGCTCGATGATGCTTCACACTTTTCAAGTTTGTCTTTTCCATGGACTTCCTCTTGCTTTGAATTTTTGTTCTTGCTCTCAAGTTGTATAAAAATATCTCCTGAAAATTAACCCAACACTAAAAGAAACGTGAAAGGATATGCAGTAATGATTCTCACGTGATAGAAAATATAAAATAAAAAGTTCAAATTATTAATGAAAGTAGACAAGTAAGCTAACAATTAATCCCCGACAATGGCGCCAAAAATTTGATGCGATCTAAATACACTAGAAAGCACACTAGTCGTTCAAGTAATAAAGTGATAAAAATGTAAGGATGTCGAACCCACGAGGACTAATGTAACCTAGCATTAATTAGTTTCAAAAGTAACACTGAAAAGATCAAATTTAGTTTTAATGTAGAAAGCAAAGGAAAAGATAAGAAAACATAAAATTCTAGAGATGAAATCAGATGAGATCAAATCAGATTAAGTGGAAGATTCGGGACTTTATCTTACCATTAATTTAGATTGAACAGAATTTCTCTAATGATGAACTAAGAATTGCCTAAGTTATGATCCTCTAAACATGTGCAATCAACTATCTCAAATTCAGATTAACCGAGACATTCAAACGAATCCACCCTAAATCAATCTAAACCTAAGATGCTTTAACATTGCAGTTTAAACTGTTGACCGCTTAAACAAGTCCAATCAATAGACCACACAATATAAATCTTAAACAAGTAATCAAATTGAGATATGCAATGTTAGGATTTAGAATCCAAATATCAATTCTTCCTACAAATCAGATCATAAATTCTTTTACACTAAACAGTCAATAAAAAGAGTTCATGATCATCTCAAAGAAGAAAAGGCATTCAGAACAACAATCATATTCAAAATAGACTCAATCTAGAATAAGGTTTAGAACTTCCTAATACATAAAGGAAAATAGTTATTCCAACAGAAAATAAGAAATCAAACTATCTCAGCAGAAGATCTTGAAATTCTTGCTCTTCTTTGCCTCAGAAAATCTGAATACTGCTCCAGGCTCCGAATAGATCTCTCTGACTTCTTCTCTTCAATTTCGTCTCTCTTCTCTGTATCTGAATCTTTGTCTATATCCCTGGTTCTCCACATGTGTATTTATAGCCCCCAATGTGTTTCTAGGATTTCCATAGAGTTTGAGAAAGTTCGAAAACTTTTCCATTCAAAGATGAGAAAATCTGGTTAAATTCGAAATAATATTTGTGGCTAAGAATTCCTCCTTTAAAACACCTTGAAATATTATAAATAATATTTCCTTTTGATCCTCAAAGAGTTTGGATAGGTTTAGAAGCATTTTCTCATCGAAATTCCTCCAAAAGATTCAAGTTCGAGCGAGAACGAACAAAACTGTACATGTTGTTATGGGCTGTAACAGATTTAATTGGTTGTAACAGGGGATATTACGACCCGTGATGAAATGTTGTGGCCCTTGAAATACCATATCATGGTCCGGTATGAATTGTAATGGCTCATAACACGGGGTATTTGACATTGCAAGTCATATTTTTCATGACTTACGACTCGTAACATTATATAACGGCCCGTGACATCATAAAACTTCGATCTCTTCTGTGAAGGCTGTGAAACTCCATTACGGCCCATGAAATTCAAGGTAACAACCCGTGATAAGATATCGCAACCCGTTACATGGTGATGCATAATTGGACTTGCTGTCAAGGTCGTGATGGTGTGTAACGGCCTGTGATGGCTTGATCGCTCCTTCTGTCGCTTCATCACGGTCTGTGATGAGCGTTGAATTTTGTAATCTTTCTTCGAATGCACTCTTTTTTGTCAGTCAATTCCGGACTCGAAACAATATGAACTAATAAAGACTAAATAGATGCATGCCATGCAAGAATGACTTAAAATCATGTCTAATACAAGAACTAAAATATGTTATAAAATATATGTATCACCCATCAATTACTACTAATAAATCACATCCAATGATACTCGTACATGTATGGTACCATTGGCTACATATTCTATTCATGGATATCTTCATCTCCTTTTCTCAAAGCATAAATATTCACTATTTTCAAGTCATTGTTTAATCATAGGTAAGCTTATGGATAAAAGAAATCAATAAATTCTTAGCATGCGAATTATTAAGGAATCATTGCAATGCTTTTAATATAAGCAATGAAACAAACGAATCAAACAATTTGGATAGTGACTAGTTATAAGCAATCAAGCAACCTTGCCGTTCTAATCCTAAATTCTCTACACCCAAATAATTGATGTGTACAATATTTTATTTTCTCTCTTTTGTTTTAGCGTTTTTATATTGGAATATAATCCATAATTAAGTTAAACAGGTCCATGATAGCGATCAGGAATTGACTGGGATGCCATTGGAGCCCTACTCCCCCTTTCTATTAATTACATATATGTATGTATATGATTGATCTAATGAAGAGATTTTAAATCATTATTGGATAGAATTGAGCCTGAGTTGGTTTTTAAATTAGTAGATCATGGTTGAGGAAATGATAATATTTGGGAAGTGTTACACAATAAAGGAGTAGTGTTAATCCTTCTTTGCCTTTGGGTGATGTGAAAACACTTCACCCAACTTTTTACTTAAATGAAATAAGGAAGAACATCTACCATGTTCCATGATCTTGAATATCTGTCAACATTACATTATATATCCTTTTACGATGCGCTGGAATGATAAATTTTTTTTTGCATGTCATTTTTACAATGATGGTAACATGTGAGTGATGGACGATACGAGGAGGCGTTCACACCCAAAACTTTGTCACAAACTTGATGTGACGACCATGTTAATGAGTTATCGAAAAATATCAATGGTTATTATACGTGCATAAAATTCTAAATTAAGATGCGAGAATTACTACATTTATGTCCAATTTTCACATGCAAATATGTATTAGGAAAGCTACTTTTCATTTTTAACTCGAATCCGATAACGAAACATAATTGCTATGGTAAATTTAAAGTGGATGTAATTTGTCTAAAAGTAGGTGAATGGAGAAGCATGCATGCATGGAGGAAAAACAACGACACCGAGTGGTCCTATATATTATATCATGTTATGTTGTTGTCTGTTTCTTCTCGACTCTACCATCATCATCATCTCTCTCTTTCTCTCGATCTCTCTCGATCTCGAAGTGGCGTAAGATGGAAATAGAAAAAAAATCGAAATAAGAATTGAGTACTTATCAATCAAAAATTTGAAAACTATTCATAAATTTAATTTTCCTAAATAAGTCCTCATTAATTATTGATGGCCACCATAAATATTTTTTTCCTTTTAATGTCGTGTAGATAAATTTTGAGGAAAAAAATCACATATATCTTAAAAGATGTTAACGAGTAAGGATATGTATATTTTATTATTAACGAAATAAATTGCAAAAAAGATTGCATACGTTATTCATATAAAAGACATTATATATAGAGAGAGAGCGCTTTTTGAATTAAAAGATTCTAATGCACATGAAATTTTGAATTACATTTTTTTTAAATACAAATGACAGTGTCATTAGTATTTGATTAATTCGATTTGAATGAATATTTTTTTTTTGAAAACAATATTGATGGATATTAAAAATACTAATACCGTCGTCCCTCGTCTCCGGCGTTGGATCCTGCTGCTATAAACTCTGTTGAATTAGAAAATTTGAAATCCAGATAACAAGTTAGATGATGATAAGCAATAGCGAAATCATGTGCCTGCCGAGGCATAAATAAATGCATATGTATACATCCTGACAGGACAAATTAGCTGCTAAGTTGGTAACCAGCCTTGCCTGTTATTACACCCACGCGAGCTCGTACCTCCCCTGCCCACTTTTCCTCCTTTTTCCCACGATAATTGCTCTTTATGAATCTAATTAATTAAGATATATTTTAAATTTTAAACTCCAACTAATATATAGCTTAATTAAATTTATTAACTTCTTTTAATCATAAAATCACTTTCACAAAGTTTTAGTTTTTTTATTGTCTTATATTATTCATCCATAGTTTAAAGAAAATATTTATCTCAATAATTATTTTTGTTAAACCCCATCGGTGTCCAGGACTACTAGCATCCGACTAATTCGGTGTTCGGACGGAAGTGGCACGATAAATCCTGCCCAAATTGATGACTTCGGGACTCGAACTTGGGGCTACTAGCTCCTGGTTGCTCAATCTGGGACACAGACCCGCTGATCATTTGTGTCAATCGAACTTGATTATCTCAATAGTTCTTTAATTTCTTTAATCTTTTGCAATTGTCCTGTTTTTTCTTCTTTTGATATTTGTTCTTGACTCTTGTGATACATTTATCAATATATATATATATATATATATATATAAACTTTTATGTGTTTAACTTTTTTATTTCATAACTAATTTTCTATTTTTTCCTCCTGTTATAATTCATCCATACTATTAATTATATAAAATTTTGGGCATGATCCCTTAATATTTTTCCTTTTTCTCAACAGAACTTGGCGCTTTTATATGTTCCTTATTGCTTTTCAATTTAATTAATGAAAATATGTTCTAAAACTCAATTAATATTTGATTTTATCAAATTGATTAATTTATTAACTTTTTTAATCATCAAACTATGCTTAGGAGTCTCAAAATATTCTAGTATTATATTATTAATCCATAATATGAAAAATATTCATCTCACTCTTTTTTAGGTTCTTTCATCTTTTGCTTTTAGCTCCGTTTCTTGGCTCCCCAAGTACATTTATAAAATTTTATATATTATTTTGTTGTGTGTTTAACTTATTTATTATATAATTGTTTTTTTTTTGTTTTCTCTAATCATATAGAAGTAAGACAAGGAAGCGGAGCTGTCGTAGAAGCTATTCATCAATACTTTATTTAAAACTTTATATATTAAAAAATAGATATTTATTTGTTAAATACTTAATTATAATATATATATAATAAGGATTCTATAAATTATCTTATATTATTCATCCATAGTTTAAAGAAAATATTTATCTCAATAGTTCTTTAATTTCTTTGTCTTCAAATTTATCTTAGTATTTTTATGATATAAAAAATTGACTTGAAAGTTCAAAATAAATAACTCTAATATAGGTCGACAATTTTTAAAATATTATTTTTTAATTGTGAATTCATTAGAAATGCCGCTGATGAAAAGTCTCGACATGATCAGAGAGTGCGTACAGCAGCTGAGCTGGCAGCTGTTGACCCGGAATAATTAATTGTATTATTGTTCATGAACATGGACCAATAAATGAAATGTTGGGAGGGCTCATTGTGATAATAAAGAAGAAGGAGAAGAAGAAGACATGATTTGAAGGTCCTCCCAGGGCCATGGAGTGAGAGCATGGCAAATATCAGATCAGACCAAATGGAGCAAATTAAAAGGCTACAGAAGATCTGATAAGTGCTCCATGCTTAGCTGCTACCTCACTGATCACTCTGCACAGATCAATCACATGGTGGGCACTGGCCCCAGGGCAGTACTGTACTAATAATAGCAGTGTGTGTGGCCTTGATGTCCACCCACCACCTACTGATCCTGCAACCACCACCACAAAAACTTCATAAGCAGGAGCCAGAGTCGGGTCCACTTATCTCCTCTACCCCTCTCTTATATATATGGGGACTTTGTATAATATATAATCATATAACTATGCATTTGTTCATCATTAGAAACAAGTTCTACAAACTTTTTCTAGAGAAAATCCTTTTCCCCAAAGGGATCTTTTTTCCAAAATTATATATAATTTTGTACCAATACTTCTTAATATCAAATATAATAAAACTATATATTTTATTATTAATAAAACTATAATGAGATTAAAGATTGCACAGCACATAAATTAAAAGTATTAATATTTTTATTCAAAAAAATTAAATATAGAGGTAAAATAATTTTAATAACTCATTTTATTTATAATTATTACTAATTTTGTGTGTTATACAAACACACGTAAAACACACAAAAATTTCTTTTTTAAATTAGAAAAAAGATGAATTATTAAAATTGAGAACACACACACACATATATATATATATATATATATCCTGAACAAAAATCGTTTCAGTCTTTAGGCTAACCATTCTAAGGATGGTAATGATAAAATGTGCAAAGGTTAATTTATGTAGATATAACACATTAAAATGATGAAACTTCATATTTATCTTTAAAGATCACTCATCAGTGTGACTTCTCACTTATTTTATTATATTTTTCATTAAAGTATTATATCCGATTATATTTTTGCAATAAATAGATATTTATTAAAATATTAAACTCAAATAAAATAATTCCTATAATTAAATCTCGTGTAGAGCCTTTTTTTCGATAAATATCTCATTTAGATATTTAAATCGAGACTTCCCGATTGCTCGAAGAAGCGAAGCTCAGGTGCACTCACTCTAACGTCTCAACCCACGGTTAGACTAAAAGTAACCTCCAACCACGTCGAAAATGCAAACTAAAGCTTTACATCACCTAGTTTCTTTGATTCCACTCGGTGTTCCTTTTCTATTTGCTTCCAATAGTTCGACCTCAAAAATATGCATGTCCGTTGCTATCTGCTCCAATAATAAATCATTGGTTTAACTGAATAACTCATCACGTCATCCACTGTGCATTCAGCTTGAACTTTTTTCGAACTCTCCAGTGGCATCATCTTCTACTCGTCTTGATGGGTTCATAACATCAGATGGAGATAATTGGGCCAGGCTTAGAGTAGGACTTGGTCTGAGGCCTTGTATCACTTAAAGTAATTTGGGCTTCTTAAAAGATGAGCTACGTCAATGGCTAGCTAATCTTTGGCCCATGATATGTTTTTTCAGCCTTCGTCCGAATGGTGCGGGGATTTCAACTATTTCTATGTTTTTTTATTAATTTTAAGTAAATAATAATGATACAGGAGAATTCCTACTATATTAATGTAGGAATTCACGTGAAGTAAATTAAGCTTACTTGGAGTGTCTTCGACTAGGTCTTAATCAAGGCTAGGAGATATAAGTTTTAAAATATCAAACAATCAATAGAAATTCTTTATTTGCTTCTTTCAAAAGATTTCATGTGATAATCAAGGTTGGTTGACACAGTTGATTAGCGGGGTTGTGCCTTGAAAGGACGAGAGCTAGTAGTCCCGGGTTCGATTCTCATAGAGACCACTTTGGCAAGGATTTATCTTCATCGCACCCGTCCGAATATCAAATTAGTCAAATGCTAATAACCTTAAAAATTGGTGGGCCTAGATCGAAAAAAAAAGATTTCGTATGATGACTGGCCCAACCCAAAAGGCCAAATAAATAAATAAATTCTCTTTCTCTCCCTTCTTCCCTCGGATGACCTCGTGGTTGGCCGTCATTCAGACTATTGTGGAGTAGATTTGATGTTTTTCGGAGTCGAGCTAACCAAATTGACATGACTGATTGATTACATTCCTTTAAGGCCCGTTTGGTTGCTACTGGAATTAAAATTTGCTAACCTAAAAAATATTCCCAAGTCAAGAACATTCATGTTCTTGAGTTGAGCAAGAACATTGTGCTCTCACATATTTGCATATTCTTGCAATTAATGACGTGAGGATCCACATGAAAAAAAATGGACATTTGGTAAAAAAGATGAGAACAAAGGTCTCTTCTTGATGTTATCCTCAATCTAAACAGGCCCTTAATGAGTTTCTTTTATAGTTAATCTAGTGATAGTTTCGAAGTCAAGATATTATTTAAGTGAATCTATGGGTTATTTGTTGATGGAATAGGACCGATTGTCTTATATTGAAGTGATTTTTTTGGGATTTTGTGTAACTTGTCATATTTCAACCTCAAATTTTATTTCCTGACTTTATCTCCCCAGAAACTTAATCTTCTTAGATTTATTTTCTCTAAAGATATTTTCATAATTAGAAAATTAAATATTTTACCTCCTCAAATTTTTTTTTTGCAGAAATTTAATCTCCTCAAATTTTTTATTTCCTCAAAAGATATTTCCTCAATTAAGAAGAAGAAAATCAGAATTTAAAATTCAAAATTTAAATTTAAATCTGAAATATATTCAGATTGTCAAATAAACTTGGTCTCCTAAGTTATAAATATACCCTCTTAGAAACTTTGTTCTTTTTCCCCTCGCGGGCCCTAATCTTCTTCTCTCTATGTCCTTATCCAAAGGATCTCAAGAACAAGAATAATTGCAGAGGGGTGATAAGAACGCTTGACGAAGATCGGAACAACAAGCGTATGGGCTAACATGTGTGTATTGTGGCAGATCACTAGTAGATTAAGATTTCATGGTATTGATCATGTCCTAGAGTTTTAAAGATTCTTCATAATCCTCTTAATATTGGATTCATATCGTTGATCGTCCTAGGGTTCTCCAAATTTTTGATAACCCGCTGAATATTTCGTTCATGATTAAGATCATGCTTTTCACTATTTGTATATCATTTTTTATCATGCTCTTGATACTATTTTGAATTAACGTTATAATGCTTCAAAACCTAGATTTTATGTTTCTTTTTACCCAAAATCGTACTTTACGGATGAATCAGACGAATCAGAAGAAACCCTTGTACCGTCACAGCGTGACACCAAAGTAACGGCCCGTGAAGATCACCTCACGACCGTGACACCCATGTCACGACCCATGATGACCGTCTCACGGTCGTGACACCCATGTCACGACCCGTGATGATGTCCACACCGAGGATTGTGTTCGGCATCCGACCGTGATATCAAAGTTACTATCGTGATGACCGACTTCACGGTCGTGACCATCGTCACGACTCGTAACGCTACGGTCACGGTCGTGACACTCTAGTCACAGCCCGTGACCAGTATGCGTATCGAAAGCGTCGGGGTCCCGATCGAACCTTACACGATCATGACTACCGTACAGGTGACTTACGACCCGTGATGCTATATTACTACCCGTTCATCTACGAGCGAGAGATCAAGTATCATGATACTCTTCACGGACCAAGACGAACCTACTTAACCCTACAGTCACGATCGTGACTCATGAGTCACGGGTCGTGATTGTGAAGGAGAGAAGAACCCTGATGGATTACGAGGCGTGATGCCGTGTCACGGCCCGTGACATTTGATGTCACGATCGTGAAACGTCAGTCACAGCTCGTGACTTACCTGATTGTAGTTGTAGATGATCCTTAAATATATTTGTATAATGTGATGTCATGTTAAGGACATATACTAGATATTGTGTAAGGATAATCAGACTAAAGTTTATGGTTGTGATGTGTACCATTGGGAGCTACCGTTATTTATCGTTTCATACCGTTAGGGGCCGATGGCCTAGCTGCAGCTTCCCCACTTTGCTCCTGTTACCTGGAGAGTTTCCCTCTCTGTCACAAAGAGAATACTTGAGCATCCTCCCCACATGTTGGGCATCTTCTTGTTACGACTGGTACCCCCATTGACCTTATTGATTATTATCATGGCAACCTAGGATGAATATCGGATTGGATTGTATGAGCTTTGTACCGTTGGCTTTATGCATTATGAGCTCTGTACCGAATGAACATAAAGGCACCAATAAAGTCACTAATGGGATAGCTCAAACCTAAACACTTATATATTACCTAGACTATTGTATTCTTGTGAAAATAGGAATTGCTTGTAAAATGAGCCACCCACATATTTGGGTAAGGATAATAGAGGGAGTGTATCATATAGGATTTACATTTTTTATCTTCTATCGATTGTATAAGAAGCCTTATTGGATTGTACTGTATCGTCATCTTGTATCGACAGACCTTTGATTATATCGAAATAGTGATATAAGTCCTTCATATTCCCTCTATTGTACAAGTGCTCCATATTGTCTCCATTGTTCAAGTGCTTATCAATGTCTCTATCATTAAAGGAAAGGAAGAATATCATGGCCTTGGAGTGTTACTCCCTATTGATTGACCTTATCGGATCGGATGTAAAGTGAAAAGCATTATTGACATTTGGAGTACAATTTCCTATTGTTGACCATATCATTCCCGAAGCTATATCATTATTGTTGACCTTTGCAGGTCTATGATTTATTATTTGGCCTTATCGGGTCGATTACACTGATGATATTATTGGCCTTATCAGATAGGATGTAAAATGAAATCGTTATTGACCTTTGGAATATAATTCCTTATTGTTTGGTCATATTATTCAAAGTTTATTCATTATTGTGAATCTTTCAAATATTTTTTATTTCTTGGCCTTACCGGACCAATCTCAATTATTGTACAACTGGCCTTTGAATTCATTTCCTTTCTGATTGGCCTCATTATTTCAAAAAATATTACATTATTAGAATGTCATAGGACCTTATATCGAAATTGATGTATCACCCTATGGTTCCATCATATCTTATTAAATGTTCCATCATATTGGTATTGGATTTCTATTTTACTTAATTTGACTAGTCTTATCATTGTTCCTTATCATCTTGTTATTTATTAAGTTATAGGAATTGCCCCTTACCATTTTGAGCTTATCGGATCGTTCTTCAAAGAATAGCCTTATTATGGAAGAGAATGTATCGGATTGAATCATCCCTTAATCATTATCCAAATTAATATTGTCTCACACTAGGATAATTCTCAAAGTGATATTATCAGATTGTATCATCTTGAAGCCATTGATTTACATTGTTGACTCACTATGTCACTACCTATTGATTTATATCAGTATTAAGTTTATTGTCATCATTCTTATTATTATAATTATATATCTACTTGTGCCTTACACACTGAGCGTAATTGCTCATGAAATATTATTTTCCATGCTGAATCCTGCAGGTACTAGTTCTATAGTAGTTATTGGTGCTGATGACTATAGATTGCTCGTGATGATGCTCATGCTATGCACATGACAGGGTCTTAGTGTCATCCCTAGAGCCATTAGATTTATAACACTAATTATATTGTTTAATACTTCCGCATTTACTTCATTAGATATTATTTTTAATTGATTAAAGTGTTCCACTTTTATGTAATTTTTATTGACTGGTCAACATAGTCAAATTATTAGTCAAAGGATCACATCGTCGCCACGTCTCCAAGTCCATATTTTGCCACGTGGAGGGGTGTTGGTTCGGGGGTGTTACAGTAAGGTATCAGAGCCTAACGTTAGGATTCTCTTGACATCCTATACTAGATAGTGACCCTATTGAGTCTATAGTCATGTGCAAAAGCATCACGAGTGGTCACAACACTATCCATAACAATGTAAATAAGGCCTTATCTTTTCAATGAACCTTTGAATCATTATTGATTATCGATCTCTTTTGATGAACTGGATATAGTATCCTTTATAGACATGCAACAAGTGAGCATGGATGAGATCAAGATTCCTAGATTAGTGTGACCAATGTGATCAAAGATCAAAATAAAAATTTATTATTCTCTTAAGGATGAAGTAGATATGACAGATGATCTCTAAGGTCAAGATCTTATAGAAATTAGAGTTATCTTGATGGAAGATATGATTGAAATATTTATATGATGTCACCTCATGTCAATTAATGATATAACTTGATTCCTAAGGAGGTTATTTATGGACATGAGGAATTAAAAATAATTTTTGAGGAGCAAAAGATATTGATGAGATCCTTGTGAAAATAGATAAATAAATATATTGGGATTGCAATTTTGAATCATCAAATTATTGATGAGAAGTTAAATTGTACAATTACAAGAGTTTAAATGGTTTGAACTATTATAAATTATGAGGATTCCATATGAAGTGTTTAGAAGAATAGATTTTTAAGGAATACTAGAATTATTTAGACTGAATGCATATATCTAGATGGATTATGATTGACAGATGGAACAAATAGTAATAAGGATGATATATTGAGAACTTATCAAGTACAAAACAAAGTGATCGAATATTAAGTTGAATTTTGAAAAAGAGATATTGAGGTTATAGGTTTGGTTTGATTGTTACCATAGCAAATGATAATTGAGGAATATGATTTTAGAAATTTGGATAGATAGATGGACATCAATTTTGAAAGATATATATGTAAAGTTGGAACAAGTATAGCATTATGATAGTTAGAATTTTCAAGTTCACTAATACTTGTGGAAGGAATAAGAAATTCTAAATAGAAAATTGAACGAGTGATAGAAATCAAGATATTGAAGTACACTCAAGGGACTCAATGATGATTTGATCAAAGAGAGATTTTTGCAAACTAATGAGGATCGATTAAGTAATAGATCTGCTATAGGGGATGTATAAATTGAGATTTCAAGGATGTACTTATAGGACTCAATATGTCATGAGATTAAGGGACAATTTAATAGTTCTGTCCATAAGTTATTAAGATTGATATTTGATGACAGGGAATTCACTCCCCATTTTTATATGCAAAGATTACACTTTTTCATAAAATTATGCATCATCTACATATATTGTCACACATTTTTACAACCTTTGCATCATTTAAAATTCCCTGAGTATAAATACACATTTTCACCCCAACGACCCTTTTTAATAAAGATTTGAATGATTTATGCTTGATTTATTTTGCAGGAATTTATCCAAGGCCAAATGACATGTGTGCTGGAAACTAGACTGGGGGTACTTGCGCTAGAAACTAGACCTAGGGTATATGCGCACCACTACATGCCAAACGCCACTAAAAGACAAATACGAAACAAAATCTGTAGATTCTTCTGCTAGATCTTGTGGTCCAAAAAAAGGAAGGTTCCTTGGCAGCTTCCAGGGAATATTGGCAAGGTTATGCAAGGGATAAGTGACATCCAGTGATTGGTAAAAGAAAGAGGATAAAACGGCAAAAATAAGGAGAAAGGGTTCCCATTTCCGAAAGGGATGGAGCCACCATTGCTGATAAAAGAGGAGAACCAGAGTTGAAGAAGGAGGTCTTCCACGCTGAGATTTGGAGAGTATCATTGGTTTATGTTTGTTGATTCTTGCTTGTATCTATTTCCAATTATGAACTCTTGTGTTATTATGTTTATGATGTGTTTAATGGATGTTAGAGGCTAAACGATTAGGCCTGGACATGGGATGATTTGAGAACATCTACTTGTTATATGAACTATCTTCTAATGCATTTGAGTTTCCATTCAACTTTTCAATCTTCCCTTTTGTTATGTGCTTATATACGTGCTGATTTTTATATTATGAATTGCAAGCTATTGAGTCCATGGAGGTTGGGATCCGAGAGGCTCAACCCATTCCATTTGGGAATATTTAGTTTGTAGTTCTTACTATTGATATTTTGAACATATTATGATCGAGTGGTATGAGCTATTTGCTGTTTTGTTCTTGGTGGAAGGTTGGGATCCGAGAGACTCAACCCATTCTATTTAGGAACATTTAGTTGGTAGTTCTCACTATTGATATTTTGCACATTTGGATTCGAATGTCGAACTATTTGTTATTCCGTTTATGATGGAAGGTTGGGATATGAGAGTCTTGATCTTCTTCATCGAGGTAGAGTAGTAGCTAGTTCTTATCTTTGCATATCATCTACAAGGGATCGGGATCCGAGAGGCTTGACCCCCTTGTGTAAGGTATTTGTGGGGGATCGGATAGGCTCCTATGGATATCTAGGGGAGATTGAAAAGAGGTTGTCCATGGCATTCGAGAAAGTTATGTGATAAACTTCTGGGGATTTAAGTTCAAGACTTGACTACGAGAGTGTGTAGGTTTGATTCCTTAATGTCTCAAGTCGACATTATTTGAACTTCACATGTTCATTAGCAGGTAGGATTTAAAAATAATTCCCTTGTCCCGGCTGTTTTCCCTATTTGAGTGATTCGATCTTGCTCTATATTGGTTCTCTTTTTGTTTATCTAAAAATTTAAAAATACCAAAAATATTAATTTACTTTTCTTTTCAAATTTTAGACTTAGTTTACCTAAATTTCTGCATAAAAGATATTTCTTCTTGATTTTGGTTCGTGGTAGGATAGAGTTATTGAATTGTGAATTTCTGATTTCCTCGTGGATTCGACCCTAAAATACTACAAGGATAACCATATACTTGCGGATGGAGTTGTGTGTTTAAGTTTATTTTTAAAACTTGTTGATATCCTATTTTTCTATCTAGGTGCCCCCAGGTCCAGAAAGCCTGGTACCACCTTTATTTTGACACGCACAATTTTGCTCATCAAGTTTTTGACGCCGTTGACGGAGAAATTTCTGAATTTTCACATTCAATTCTCTATTTGGTACCGTGCTGGATCATCCACTTCCATTGTCCATATCCATATATTTTCTTTAGCTTTGGTTATTTTCTTTTTATGTAATTAGTTTCTTTTTATTTTTCTAAGTTTTNATGGATACTATGATCAAGATCCAAATTTGTGGAATTATGAAGAAAACTTTTTCTACCATTATGCTGAAGATTATAATTCACAAAGTCAGCCATATTACCATCAAGATCTATGTTAAGGATCAGATTTTCAATATCCAGTGGAGGTTGCTTCATCAAATTAGCAAGCATTCAACTTGCCCCCAAAAATCTAATCTTGAGATTATGATAGAGAAATACAATATTACGATGGTGAAATACAATATTATGCAAGATGAACTAAATCAACATATGCTTATTAAAATTGAAGAACTTGAAGCTGTACAAAAAGTATTAGATGCTAAACTTCTTCTAAATTCAGAAATTCTGCAAGGGTCACCAGAATTCTTTCAAGCACAACCTTTCCACAGCCAGAAGGAAGAATTTTAGAAAGTGGCAATGAATTTTGAGAAAGAGGTGAATGAGTTGAAAGAATTAATCTTGGAAGAGAAAAAAATGAATGCATCCACAGCTGAACCTGAAGCTAAGGGTCAAGAAGAAATTTCAGTTATGGTGAACTCTGAAAATTCACACCCTGCAGAAATTGACATAGTTTCAACAACTGAAAATGAAATCTCAACAATCGATATCAAGTCTGAAAATTCTTAGCAAGTTGATACTAACATAGCAGCAACAACTGAGAAAGAAATTTCAAGAGGAGGCATCATTTCTGCAGTTTTACACCCAACAGAAATTAGCATGACAACAACAACTGAAAAAGAAATTTCAAGGCAGCCACAAGATGAATTGTCAGCAATGGGCATTTGAAAAGGGTACTACTGAAATGGTTAATGAAACAAGATGGAGACCCAGGAGAAGCCATATACAATAATGAAAACTTCCAACATGAGGACTTTAATGAGTTATCACATGTTGCTGATAGTTTACACCCTACAATAGAAGGATTCACACTCAAGGAAGTATTTTCAGAAGTCAATCCACTTATTGAAATCATGCTCACTAAAACTGTTCAAGTGTCTAAGGAAGGGCATGCTAATAGTCTTGGCTTCATTGTGATCGACTATGACAAAAGAAAAGCATTCAAGGCAAATGAATATTGTTTGAGGCAAAATCATCTAGCAGAGGAAACGGACAATACAAAAACTGTGGAGTTGCCACCACCCCTTGATATAATTGATAGAATATACCAAGTCTAGACTAGGACTATAAACAATGACGCTTATTGGGAGGCAACCCAATCTAATAATTTTTATTTTCTATTTCTTTTGCTCTGTGTTTGCAAAAATCAAACAACCCACATCCAACCCAACTAAGGACGACCTGCCCCCAACTGAAGACGACCTGCCCTCGGCTGAATCAGCAGAAAATTCTGATAATGATACAACTCATAAAGCTGCCCTCAGCTCAACCCACCAAGCCTAAACCTGCTTCTTTCCCTCACTTAGATCAACACTGAGGACAATGTTGAAGTTAAGTTTGGGGGAGCCAATAGTATGGTCATTTTTCTTAAAACTCCAACTGATTTTAATTACCATTGCCTACTTTTTGTTTAATACATAGTTAAATTTGTTTAGCAATTTCAATATCATCCCCTTTTGCAGCATGAAGAGAACTCTCATATGACTTTTCTTTTAATCATACTATGATCTTGGCATATACATTTTTGCTCACTCAACCTAGAGTTAGAAGGCATTGTGCAACCATTTTAGTCTTACACTCTCTCCTCATTTTGTTAGATCCTTCGGTCATCCCTAAAACAGATGGAACCAAGAAACTTAATTGCCCCCAAGTAGAACCAAAACTCATAGCAGCTGTGATGATACCTTGTTCATGCTACTCTCTAGTCTTTTACAATCCTTGCATCCATTTTGGTTTATTCTCGAGAAACATATGCATATATTCTTCCATAAAAGAGGGTTAGTAACCCTGCTTGAAAAAGAAAAAAAAAAGAAAAAGAAAAAAAAAGAAAAAGAAAAGGGTTAGTAACCCAGTTCAAAAGTAAAAAAAAAAAAGAGTAAAAAAAAAGAAAATGGTTAGTAACCCTGTTTGAAAAAAAAATTCTAGGTTAGTAACCCAATGTGAAAAGAAAAAAAAAAAGAAAAGAAAAGAAGAAGAAGAAGAAGAAGAAGAAGAAGAAGAAGGAAGAAGGGTTAGTAACTCATTTATGCTTGTGAGTAAACCAACACCATCTCCACTTATCATCAAGGATTGTAAGTCTAGAGAGAGGGCCGTGGGAAGGGATTGTCCAACTTGCATCTTCAGTTGTGCATTAGGCTTGAGTTTCAGTGGTTCTAGGAGGAGGCTAATTGGCTAAGAAAATGTATGATGACTGGGCGTATTTGACTAACTAAGGAGAGTTGTGTGAATTAATATAGGTTCATAGTGTGACTGATTTGAATTGTAATTTATTTGGCTTTAAATTTTTCTAATTCTTTGTTTGAGGACAAGCAAAAGCTTAAGTTTGGGGGAATTAATATTAGTATCATAACATAGTAACCAAATATGATCTACATGGCTATCAGTAATGGAGAAAATGCCAATAGTCTCACCTTATAGAATCTTTATGATAGTTATTGTTGCGAAGTGTGGGGTAAGATAGATGATGACCACAGGTTAGGGGGTTAACCAAGATCGATCTTCTATATAAAGATGTTCTTCACTTCAAATTTTACTAATTATAAACCTATGCACACTCCTATCACCGCAAGTATACGGCAATCGTCGAGTACTGTAGGTGTCGATCCACTAGGACACTTTGCTTTCACGCTTCTATTCCTACTCTTCCTCAGCCAAGCTTTCACGGTTAGGGGGCTTGAAACTAGAGGTTCAAGCCTTAACCGGAATAGGTGAGGGGTAATCAA